>JAOUZG010026641.1:20181256-20201055 GCA_026289955.1 Argiope argentata | reverse complement strand
TAACTATTGTATTCTTTTTTGAGTTTTTTTGTTTAGTTTTAAATCATTTGAACACACAATGTAAAATTTTGTATAGATTTAACAAGAGTTGAGCATAAGTTGGAAAACTGAGTTCGATATGAGATTTAATATAATTGCAATATGTCTTCAGAAAATTCATTTACAAAAATATTGAAGTGAAACAGACAACCAAACAGAGAAACAGTCAAGAAAACAGCCTTCAAACTCTTGACAGGCTTTAAATGATTGTCAGTTGTCGGTGTTGCTCAGCAGCTGATTAACTCATTCGACACGCTACTGACTCAGGGTCTGGGCTCAATCATATATGAGTATTTCTTTTTTTCTTTGATTATTTAAATTAAATTGAGGATTTACAAAAAATTTAACTGCTACACTGAGTATATAATTAAGGAATCATAGTTTATAATGAGTGGATAACAAATTATTAAGATACTCACTTTTTATGCAAAAAATAAATACATATTCCCCTAATGAACTAGATTAAACTTTTGAATAGAAAAACTAGTATAAATATGAATGTGTTATTCCTTTACTTTGTATAAAATTATTTAATTTAAATTGACATTTTATAAATAATTTCACTTATATGTTACTTTTAACCAGGTTGAAGCATTTCGACTATAGAATATCTTAACTACGTGTACTTTGCTGAATTACATAAAAGACGATATACGACAATGCAAGTGATAACAGAATCAAAAGAAGAAATGACACGCTTGGGCAAAATTTTAAGCAGAAAAATAAATGTAGGATCGAAGAATTTCAAAATGTAGTTGGGATACCATCTTAAATCTTAGTGTTTTCTTTTGTTTTGCTTTTACAATTTTCTTCTAGAACGTTCTGTTAAAAATTCTTCAATGGAATATATACATATTTCGGTTTTATTATATCCCATTTCCCCAGCTCTAATTCAAATTTGGAAGCCCTTTGTCGCCTCATTTAGAGCGTAATATCTCTTTATTATTTCCTTTAATTATTAATTATTCAGTCAGGTGAGCATGCTCTTGTTTTCAATAAATTATCTGGTGCTCTTTTAAATTTCTGAGACAAACAAAATTTTATATCAAACAAATAATTTGTAACTCTTAAAATAAAAAAATAGTCTTTTATTGACTTTAAGATGACAACCTTAATTTAAATCACTTACTATCATTAAAGTTATATTTATAATTTGTTTACTGTTTAAAATTTAATTTAATTACAATGCATATTTTTTAATATAATATATTAGTAACATACATTAGAAACTACTGGTAAATTGTTAGTTAAATTAAATTAATTTGAAAAAAACTTGACTGGCTATTGTGTTTTAATTATTTTACGAATGATCACCTTAAAAATAATAAACTAATTTAGTATATTATCATTATACTAAATTAAATCTTGAAGTCAAATTTCTAACCCATGTCTTCTCCTTGTAACTCTAAAAAGCAGAAAAAAATTTTAAAAAAATTAAATTACGTCAACAAGTTATTTCAATGACTAGCAAGAAATACTCTAATGAGAATGATTAAAATTTGTTATAAGACTTAATAAAATTATGGAAACTTTCATATTTCCCAAGAAATCGTTCGATATAATTCAAAATCTCATTCAATATTGAAAATAATTATATAAATATAATTCAATATTGAAATATATACTAACAATTGAAATATAAATTATATAAAATTTGCTCACATAATGGAACATCAGCAGTTTTTATTTCTTCTCCAAATTAATAAAACACATAATCTAAAACTACATTACGTCAAAAGCGTTTTAGAATTCTCATTGTTTGAAAGAAATACGAGGTAAGAAAAATATATTCCTATAAAAATATAAAAATAATAATCACATAAAGGGGTAAACATCAAAATAACATCTCACACAAATAAAATGAATAATGTATCAAACTTATTTTATGGTTAAATTAAATCTGGAATGGAATTTATTTCTTAATTTTTTAATGTCTTTCAGATGATTTTTTTTCTCAATTCAATGGAGAACGTAATTTTAAAAAATCTAAATTACACAAAAACGATAATTTTATTGTAAACTGTAGAAATCTAAATGAATGAATAGAATTTTTCCAACAAATATTTTGGATGCTTTCAAGAAATTAATTAAAGAGTGCATTTTGTTTATTAACTACTAGCTTTTACCCGCGACTTCATACGCGTGGAAATTTTGATGTGTATGTGTCAGAACTGGCAGTATAAAATGTCATCAAAACCATATGCATGCATAAATTTTCAACATCAATTGGAGTAACGCAAAAACTTGAGTTTTAATCATCAAATGGGGTAACGCAATGCAGATTAGAAAATTTTAACTTTAATTAATCTGTTTTATTTTTATTCAAAAGCACTTCTGAAGGAATCGAAAGATCTATTACTTAACAATGTTTAGCTTTAAATTTATCATACACTACGAAAATAAACAGAATCGTTTGAAATAACCTGTCAAAAACATTGTTACGTCTAATATCATTAGAGTGGGGGAAAAACTACTTAAAAACTATATACTTAAAACTATAAGCGTACTTTTCTGTTTGCCGGGCGCAAACGAACAATCGCTAGAGAAATTTGAGAAAATTTGGCGGAATTCTATATTATTTGCTAATGGAAATACACCACTATAAGCATATATGATAAATAGATAGTTCACACAAATACAATTTCATTACAAAAAAACACAATGGAACAGCTTTAATATGCAGTCATTTTCGCCAAAAAATAGTTTGTCACGAAATTTTAGCGAAATAACTGAATGTGGCGTGAAAACCAGCAATAGCATTTCTAATCATAAAGCTTTGATAGACGTTGCAGCAAATGAATGTAAACATAGAAAAAATATATATAAATGAAGTATTATGGAATGCAGTAAAAAAATTTAATCGAAAATAATACGTACAGCAGAAGGGAAAATCAAGAGAAAGGAACAGGAAAGATCGAATTATATTAACGCAAGAACAGCGTAAGAAAAAAAAATGAATACATCTCTTTTTAATAGCTACACTTCTACTAGCTGATGCTTTTCTTAAGTAGAAATTGGAAAGAATGAATACACTTACTCGGTTCAACTAATTTTTCTTATAAGCATGAAACGATTTAAGAAATTTTCTATACAAAAACAGCTGAACTTTTCAGTGATGAAAACGTCTTCCTGCTGGGAAATCCACGAAAAGAAATTACAAAGAATTCCATTTGAATGGTAAAATAATGTTTAAATGAAAAACGGTTAAATAAAAACAAACGATTCCAAAAGCTCGAGCAGATGTTTTCTGATTTATTAATTTTATTTTTATGTTCTGACGAAACTCGTAAGCAGACGATTTTAAACGAAATAAAATAATTGTGTCTTTAAGAGAATAAATATTTTTATTAAAATAATTCTTTTATTAGAACAAATAATTTCCTGAAATAAAAGAAAGCAGCAAGGCGCATGCTTGAATTTCAGTGCCAATTGAGAAAAGCAATGAGTGAATTTTCCATATGAGTTGGAATAACGCTAAACAGAATAGAAATTTTTAATTTCCATTATTATGTTTTATTTTAATTCAAAAGTACCTGATATGCAATTTAAATTATGTTTGTTATTATTATTTATATTGTATATTTGATATTTATATTCGATTATCTTATTAAATTTTGCTCATTAATTTAGAAATGTAAGAAAGATTTCGATGCAAATTTCGTGGCAATAAATTAAACAGAAAATTTTCCATTATTTAATAACATAAATAATCAATACTTTGTCAAAAATAATATTTATTGATATAATCAAAAATTAAAGTTATTGTATTCTTGAAAAAATAGCATACTGAAAGTAAGATTTGATAATATTTTTCAAAACAATTATCTAAAATTGTTTTACTAAAATATTTTTAATATTTCTTGATTCCACCAAAGCAAATGATTCAATATTTATGGAGATTTACAGCCAGAAATATCCTGAGGAACGACTTTATGCATATGATATTGTATTCTGAAAATTATGCATACGTTGTAAAATAAAACTTTCTATATCAATAGTGATAAAAGCAGATGCACTATTGTTATAATATCGATATTATTTGAATATTTTAACTTTTATTTTTGAGAGAATACAATGGATCAATTTTCTTCAAATGGTTAAATAACAAATGTACATTTTATAGCCGGCATATTAATTGTCACTTGTGAATATATTAGAACTTCATTATGTGATATGAATTGGTAAGATTTTTTTTTTGCTTTAACCATTTCAACTGATAATATTTAAAAGTAAATTTATAACTTTTTTATTATTTTTTCTGTATCTAAAATAAAATCTTTTATTGTATAAAATTATAAATAACAGCTAATATCAGGAATAAATTGTATCTAAGAAATAAAAATAAATTGGAAAATTGAATACAATTTTTTAAAAGAAGTATTAAAAGAATTTATGTTACATTCGTAATTTCATGAATAAGTTGTTTTTTTTTTTTTCGGAAGTTTGCTAACTGACAAAAACTTTTATTTTCATTACTTATTTTTGTAAAATAAAACATAAATGAAAAAAAAATCGTCTGCATTAAACAAGCCCTTTAGTTGAAACTGAAAGAAATGGAAGACAATTTTCAATTGTAAAATTTATTATAATACTTTTTTAATTAAAAAAGTATTTAAAATGGGAAAACTCTTCAATTCCCTCACAAGTTTTTGAGACTTTTTGATCAAAAATTAGTTATGTTTATTAGTTGCTATTCATAGGAATTAGTTTCTTAATTTAAGCTCTTTATAAAAATTCTAAAAATTGTCGTAGGTGTTCGAAACTAAGAGACGATGTGAATAATTCCATAAAAGTTACTAATCGTTTATTATGAACTGATGGTTCGCACTAATGCATAATAGGTATAAAATCCTTTAATTGACTGAGGGTTACTAAGTTTAATCCAATTATAACTGAAAATTATTTAGAAGTATAAAATTTATCAGCGTATGAACAGTAAAAGCATAGGTTATTATGCCGTCTTCGTCAACGATCGCCAACGGTTTAGTAACTCATTGGCGATGGATTTAAATTTGGCGATAAAGATCAACGGATTACACCATTGCCGGATTGCCATAATTGGTGGTTTAGCAATTCATTGGCTCATCACGACTTCAAATTTGGCGATAAAGTTGGACAGTATAATTCGTAAGTACCAAAATATATCAGTTTGAAGGTAATATCCATTATGAACTTTTCTGTTTCTAATTTTAACTAACTATATTTAGTAAATATAGTATTAAAAATTGTTTAATCATGTCAATATATTTATTGTCTTTCATTTTAACTTTTTCTAAAAGTAATGTGCTAATGGATAATTTTAAATTTATTTTTAGGCTGCTATATAGCAAATATTGCAAAACTATAATCTTTACTTATAATAAAGCACAATGTGTGTGTGTGTCTGTTGGCGATGTACAGACCAGACTGTTCGACCTACAGCTACCAAATTTGGTATATGTATACCTTGGATGCTGGGAATGTGCACCTCGAAGCTCTTTTTTTGAATTTTTGATTAAAATTTTAATTAATTAAAAAATAAGCCAAATTTTGAAGTTTTTTCGCTATAACTTCCGAAAATATTATAGCACAAAATTGATTTTTGCATCACATTAAAGCTAAAAAAATTAGCTTTTCAATGATACTAATGTTGTAACCCACGAATTAAAACTCTATTTTTAATGAATTTTTAAATATTTAATTTAATAGTATTTTTCAACAATTTATTTCACATAAAATGAAAATAAAATTTTATCTTCACGAGGATCTGAAAAAAATCAGCTTTTAATAAAATATTGCCATCACATTTTCAGAAGTTCTGATTTAAAAAAAGTTAATTACTACGAAAAATAAAACAGAAAAATATAATTTTCGAAACGTGATTAAATGAAATGAAATAAATAGGAAATGTGATATTTTTTAAACAATAAATGCAAGAGAAAATTTTTCTTGATCGTTTGCAATATCAACATTATTAATTCAATTAAAGAATAAAAATAAATAAAAGTATATTACAAAAGTGCGACAGTCAAAATTGAAAAAGAATTTTTAGAAAAGCACCAAACGATAATCTTCTGAGAGCGAGATTAATTATTTAAAAGCAAGAAATCTTAAACGAACTTTGAAAATGACGTCATTTCAAAGAAACGAAGAACAAAAAGCAATTGATAATCAGTAATAGTAAAATATTTTTGCATTCTTTTTTTTTTAATTTTTAAAACAATAAGAGATGTTTTGAATTGTTACTTTTACTTATGTGAAGAAGATATTTTGTGCAAATCAAAGAATTTGTCTTCGTGATTGTAATTAATCTCCGCATTTTAATGAATCATGCGAAATAAAAAGGCATCTGCTTTCTACGAAGCATACGTAATACTAAAGCTAAACTGATAAAAGTAGGTTAGCTATTTGAAAACGCATCTTCTTTCAAACAAGCATGCGTAATAATTAACAATGCAAAATTTGTAAAAGCATATAAAACTATTTTTACGCGCATATTTTGGAGAATCAAAACTTTCAAACCAAAACAATATCATGTTCTCAAATGAGAAAAAATAAATCAACTATCATTCCAAATTAAACATATAAAAATGCCATTTTCGACACATTATTGTATAAAATAAAACATATATGAAACATGATATTTTTGGAAAATAAATGGATGGAAACGTTTTCTATGATATTTTACTATACATATATTACTAATCCAATTAAACAGTTTTATTTAAGGCAAATACGGCTTAACATCTACAAGGCATCTTCTGTAATCGGAGTTCAACATCTAATTTGTTAATTTTTTTGGGAGAGATATAAATCTCTTAACAAATGGTCTAAGTAAAATATATATTTAGTAGATTGAAGGAAAAAATGTTGATGAATGACGACTTTCGAATTTTTACACACATCATCTGCTCTGTGAATCATATTTAACAAAATATTCTTGAGACAATAAATCCTTAAAATAAAAAAGTGGTACTCCAGTCAACTAAATCAATCATCAAAGCTGATCGATCTATAAAAATTTCAATATAGTTCAAACTGGCAATTTTAGTTCACTTTATGAAGATATCAAAGAAGCCAATCAGGGTTACTCTAGATTAATTGGTCTAGATTATGAAAATGATGATTTTCTAAACTTGCAATATTCAGAACTGAATAAATCAGCCAGATTTGACAAAGATAGAAATATTTATTTATTTATTTATTTAGAAG
The DNA here is from genome assembly GCA_026289955.1 of Argiope argentata. Classification (NCBI taxonomy): domain Eukaryota; kingdom Metazoa; phylum Arthropoda; class Arachnida; order Araneae; family Araneidae; genus Argiope; species Argiope argentata. The sequence goes on along the minus strand of JAOUZG010026641.1, from coordinate 20,193,825 downwards.
TCGAAATATTAAGAATATTTTGCAAATTTGAACCTTTAAGACCAAAGATATTTAAACCATAATTTTTTGATAAATATTTATAAACTTTAAAAAATGTTATTATTGAGAACATTTATATACAACTAAAAATAAAATTAAGAACTGAATGTTTCATTTAACCTATGAAATGTTTGCTGAATAATTCTTTTCATCATTTCTACTTTAATTTAAAACTGAATTTTACGTGCACTGATAGAAAATCAGTGAGAGATGTGGTGTTCAAAGATAAGACTGCTTAAGGCCTACATAATAGTATAAGTGAATTATATGATAATCGAAATTTGAAGCTTAAAAATATTTTGCTGAAAAACTTATTATGAGACCAAGTTATATAAAAAAAAATTTATTTAACCCTTTAGTCGGCATTAATATTGGCGAACCGACTGGTCGCCAAAGATGGCTAGTTATAAATAAAGAGAGAAAATTAACAGCAAATTTTCGTTGCAGTATTCCATGAACGAGATCAAAATTGAAATTAAAGAAATGTCCATTCGTATATGTCCAAATTTAAAATAATTAAAGATCGAATGTTTTTTTTTTATTTTTCCAATTTAGTTAAAAATTGTAAATCAGAAACAAAAATTTAAAAGAATTTCCCCCTAATTCTTTTAACAAATATTAACTTGTAATATACATAACTAAAAGCTCCAACTCGTTTCTAAAATTTCAGTTGATACTTTTCTTTTTAGCTGAAAGTTAAAAACTGATTGTTGCTAATTTTAAGAATTTTTAATTCATTTCAGTTTAGTTTATTTTTCTCTTAAATAAATTCAGACAATTCTTAAATATGGCACTTTTACTAAAGCATATTCAATAAAAAGTAGAATGTGCTTTCAATAATGAGTAAATTTCACCTGAAATGTTGAATGGGGTTTCTTTAAATAATGTCTTAAATAAATATTTAATAATAATATTTTACTTTAGGAGTAATTTAATTTAATAATGTGAAAATGCATCACTTAATAACATTTATTTATGTACTTTTGGTATTTTAATTAATTTTTAACTATAAACATTAAATTGAAAAACTTTTATATTTATTCAATGAAAATACAAATAATTAAATTTTAAAATTTAGAAAAAATCGATAGGAAATGAAAATAAAATACATTTAATAGAATACAAAATCTCTAAAAATATATTGTGTTCAGCTTATTTTTAAGAAGCCTATTCTTAGATCGAATTAACTTCTAATAAAAATTTATAAAAATCTACTCTAAAAAAATTTAGACTGATTGCAAAATTTTTAAGCTATTGAAATTTTACATAGATTTTATGCATTTTAAATAGATTAAAGCATAGTTTTCAGAAACAATGTACAGAAAATTTGTAAAAACAATGTGGAAAGTCCTTTTTTTAAACAAAAAAACTTTTTTTTATTTAAAGTCCTTTTTTTAACAAAGAAAAATTGTAGAAACAATGTATATAGAATTGTAGTTTTATTAAGTTACTACTAAAAATAACAACTCATTCGACTTTTTAAAATAACATTTTTTTCAAATTGAAAAAAGAGGAAAAGGATATGAAAGTGGATTTTTAACAAGTTACGGAATCGAAATCTCAGAAATATAGTAGTAAATATTTTAAAATAAATTATAATTATTTAGTTCAAAATAGCGTTGACATCAGACATTTATAATTGGTATCTATCATGCATAAAACGCTATTTAACGCAATTTTTATAAATTTATTTGAACCTAAAAAGTAGAATCATTTAAAATAATTGGATGTTTTTATTTTCGCAGTGAAAAAAGCCATTTTTTTCTTTTAACAAGCAAACAAACGATATTTAAACAGTTATAAGTTACTTACTTTATCTTTCATGTTATTTTCAGCAAAATGTAACTTTCACAGCAGACAAATGGAGAATTAGCACTCTTTGGCGAAAGATTTCACAATGACAGCAAAAAATGAAGTTCAAAACGCAATTTTGAATCGGGGCAATACAAAAATTTGTGACTAGATAAGCCTGACAAATTCAATATCCTTAACCTGATCTATTGCCCTCAATACTGATAGGAACATGTAATGCTCATTCATGACTAAATGCCATCGATGATATGAAAGAAAAGGTTAAACTATCAAATCAAAACCAATATCTCTGCATTGTCTCGTTTGAGAAGAGTCAAGTGTATTAGAAAATAACGCAGAAGTCTTATCTCAAGAATGCAATGATGTAAACAAAAATTGGAAGCCACAAAAAATATCAAAAATAGGAAGGATTACTGCGAAAGAACAATAGAAAATTAGATAAGTCACCAATTAGGTTTATATTTAAAAAATAGAGACAAGTTTACAAATGTATATTAGATAATTTTTTGTTGTCTTTCAGATAAATCTTGCCCTTTTTTTAAAACAAGAGGTAATTATGAGTTCGAATCATTTGGAGAATATAATAAAAACGGATACCTCTGGATGCAATTTTTAAATATTCGAAATGATGATTCGAATATAACATTTTCCTTTCTCTAATTCTTGAATGACATCATATTACAAACAATAAGATTATTTGATTTAAAAAAAAAATTAATAATATAAATTATATATGTCATTATATTAGTTTTGCATAAGGAATGCTAAGAAATATTTAAGAAAAACTATTGTAATGTGAATGTTTTCGTTACATTTGCATGTCAACCCTTTGCGCTCCGAAAAATAATTCGATGCAAAATTATTCACCTAATACAAAGATTTGCTTATTGCTATGAAAAATAAATATAAATCATTCTTTTAACTAGAATTTCTTTGAAAAATTAATCTACATCTCTTAACCATTATGTAGATGTTTTTAACAATTACATTTGAAAAATAAATAAATTAAACTCCAAAACGATGCACAGTCTTGAATGGTAAATCAGATGCACCATCGGAATGCAAAGGGTTAATAATTGAATTCATACATAATATTTTTCATTCAAGTTTTTGAGTTTAAGTTTAAAATCTGAAAAAAAAATAAGTGATATTTACCTAAATGGGTCGAATCTACTTTCAGATGAAATTATAAAACACTAAATATTAATTTTCAAAACCTGAATATTCAAAAGTTATTTTCTAAAACTAAGATTAAGGAATTGGAATAGCAAAATCGATAGATAAAATGCTTTTACTTGCAAATTTCAACCCTCTGCAAAAATCAGAAATTCTAATTTAATATTAAGATCTTATAAATAAATTGGATCTAAAGATTACATTTTCTAAATAATTCAGTTTATAAATACTTCAGTTTCTAGGTATAGCCAATAATCGGTGATGTTCTCTACGGAAAGAAAAGATTAAATGATGCTTTCAAAAAAGATACATTACGTCCAAAATAGGCCGTTAATATAAAACATTTTTTATACAAAAACTTATTTTTAAAAATCTTTTAAACTCATTATTCACCTCATTTATTCTACATTCTTTAAATAGCTTGAGTCTAATATAGTTGGGCGCCATTCATAGACACCTCTGATCTACAGCAGCTGAGCAAAGGGTAATTTCCAAATAAGCAGACTGTCTAAGCCTATAATACCAGAAGGAGGCGGCCAGGAATGAAAAAAGCGCCTAAAAAGATTAAAATGAAATCTGCTATGCACATTTCAATGTGTCATGTCAGAACATCACTTCTCGAACGGCCAAGCACCGCGTGCGTGTCATGCAAGTTAAATTATACTTTTATTCATTTTAATCGTTTCATTGAATGAGTCACTTTGGTATTTACAAACGATTCAAAAACCTCTGTATCCCGCATTTATTGTTTGAAAAAATATCGCATTTCTTGTTTATTTCATTTCATATCATCAAGAGCTCAAAATGACATTTTTCTTGGTTTTATGTGCTGTGGTCATTAACTTTGATTTGACCATAGTACAAAAAAATAAATCCGTGGACAGAAAAAATTCCCTATTTTTGGAATCCCTGTCTGATGATGACCCTTGAGAAAGTCTTCAGGACAGATTTCCTTTACTTTGCTTTCGTTTCGGTTTTGCGCACCTTCATTTTTACCTTGATTTCTGTTTCAGTTTACTTTGGTTGCTTCGGTCTATGTTACACTATATCTTTAGTAGTAGCAGCATGGGCGCTCACTAAATATATTTATATATGTGTGTGTGTGTTATTTTAATAATTTTAAAAACATGAATTTAATAATTAAAAAAATTATTTTTGCAATATTGTCCTTGTAATAGTTTGTGTAGAAATATTAGCTGATTCTGTTGCCCGATTCATTTGTAAATTGTTTTAATCTATAGCTTTATGTAAAAAAATTGAGATTGGTTTTTATACGATAAAAAGCTAGTAGTGGAAATTGAAATGAAATATACAATCATAATTGTTTAAAACTTACAGTTTAACTGTTTGATGGAATTAAGGTTGAAATAAAAGTTTTATCTATATGATGAGCCAAATTTGGTGATAAATTTTCTCGATAGACAAGAAATACAGGACAGAAAGTAAAAGAGGAGTATAAAATACAGAATAATTTTTTAACTGTATGCAGTTTCATAAAAACTTGTACGTTGATTTCGAACGAATTAAAAATTAACGAGCACTATAGAAAAAATTGTTTAGAAAATAGAAAATTTGCAAATACTTTACCTGCGAATAAAACATTAACTCAAGGCACTTTTTTAAAGAATCAAACATTACATGTAAGGAGTGCATTTACGAGTAGATTACACGTACATGGAATTACATATATAAACATGTTATTTAGATGATTTAATATCGAATAAAAATGTGCGCAGGTGTGATTGAACAGGTTTTCCTACTTAGAATAAAATGGGATATTATATTGCACTTTTGAATAAATTTATGCGATTTTTAGCAATCCTAATTTGAAAAAGGTTTTTTTTTTCCGGAGAATTAACCACCATTTATAAATCAAGTTATTAATATGAGTCTTATCTTTTCTGTCCCAAACAGAATGTTTATTTTAATACAGAAAAATTGAATTTAACGCAACCTATCTGAATAAATTATCTTTAAAAAGCTTTCATAAATACGACCCAAGTAGCTGGTAGAATAAGCTCTTTAATCAAATTTTTGCTGTAAGATTTGTTCTTATTTTAATGTTAATTAGATGAATCATTCTTTATATAAATATAATAAACGTATACATATTTTGTTTATATATATATATGTGTGTGTGTACATTACAATTATCACTACTATCTCTCTAGAAAAATATTATCTGTATGCATATATAATACGACGGTGCATATTATATCCTTTTGATTACATAATCAACTATTTTATTTTTGGAAAATCATGAAAGAAAACATTTTAAATTGAAAATTTAAAAAAGTTCTAGTTTTGTCTTGTTGTTGTGACTTGTGGCAATTGCCATATTGGACAAGCTCCCCGCTGATACAGCAGCAGATTTAAGCCAAAAGGAGCGTCTCCTGTTTTTGAAGTAGCGCCAACTAGGGCCTAGAGTACGACTTAGCTACACACTCATCACATTCGCTTGCACAACCCCTTTTTACAGAGGGGGGCACAGTCACACATCTCACAGATAGAACACAGAAGAACAACCATGCCCGAACCGGGACCCGCACCCGGGACTCCCAGAACACGAGGAGGTCGCGCTACCTCTGTGCCAGAAAGCCGGCTCTAGTTTTGTTTCTTGACAGATATTCTTTTAATCATTTATAAAAATCAAATTAAGATGGCTAATCATTTGAAAATCAATCTAAGAGCATAGATTTTAAAACTTCTATAACAATTTTTAAGAAAAGAACGTTGAAAGCTTTATGTCGGACTTAAATTAAATCTTGTGGCATCTATAATGATCATAAAATGATTTCCGATCCCACAAGATTTTAATCAGGTAAAACAATTTTTTTCTCACAGATTTAATAAATTTCGTAATTGTATATAAATTATTTCTCAGTGTATTACTATGAAAATATGAACTAAATTATCAATAATAATTAAGTTTAAAGTAAAATTCAATATCAAAAGTAAAAAATACAATGAATCCGGCCTGAAGACTTTTTCAAAGGTCACCCTTAGGCAGGGATTCAAACCAGGGATTTTTTTTCTGTGAGGGAACTGACAATTTTGTTAAAAATTGATCCCTCGTGATCCAAAAATCCCAAAATATTGAGACCTTAGAGATAAATTAGTATCACAGAAATATAAGAACAAATTTGAATCCAAATAGATTACACATATTTTTTTAATCAAACAAAAGATCATAAAACCGTAATCAGAATATACCATTATTATAAGCACATACGGTTCAGGAATTTGGTCTTGGTTTTTTCCCATATTTATCTTTAATATGATAGTACTTATGAAGATATGGAGTAATACTGGTATTGCTATTTAAAAAAATTGTGACAATATGTTCAATTATGGCAATATATTTCATTTATTTTTTTTAATTCATAATCTCAAAAGTAAATATAAAAAATTATGCATTGTTTACATTCTTAAACACTATTCACAAATAATTTACGATTCTTTGTCGTTTAACTGTGATCGATATTGTAATAGTAAATATGTCTAGTAAGAAGTCCAACAGTTTCTATAACAGAGAGCAATGTTTTCACCCATGAAAAATCATGGAGTAAGATAAAAATTGCGGCAGAAACGGACAAAAAGTTATAATTTGCAATAATAAATTCACACGCAAACAACAAATTGCTACTTTAATAGCGGCACAGCACAATAGCTTTAAAGAGCTTTTTCCGTGATAACACTCGACAATGAGGATTTATTTAACACGCTTTAACTTCCATAGCGTTCTTCAGCTTTCCGCCTAGTCCGTCTTTCATTTTACATAGATTTGGGGATAAGAAATCGGGAAATTTGAAAGAATCGCCAAACTTCGTCCTAATAGAGATATCGCCTTTTTTCATGCATTTTATCGAACTTCATTTTGGTCTTCAAAGTCATTAAACATAGGTCGCCACAGCAAGAGGCCATTAACCTGACATCTATTCAGCATCCATTAAAATATTAATCTAACTCTATTTAATCGTGAGACAAACTGAATGGTAAAGTAAATATCAGAGATACATAATAATATTTATTATTATTATAGTTTAGTATATTTAACAAGTTTGATAAAAATGTAAGAATTGATAAAATTTTACTACTCCTATGAGGCACTAATGTGAAAGACAATTTACATCGTGAAATATCAATTTTTTAAGAGAGGCAAAAGAAATTACTTTAAAACTCCTTATCGCTTCTCTATGATAACAGTTATGAAAAAATAATGGAAGCAGTTTTCATTTTCAGAATTCATTAAGGTTTTTTTTAGAGAGACAAATTTTGAGATGATTTTGTTTATTAGTTTATCTGAATTTTTAATGTAATTTTTCCATAAAAATAGCTTCAAAAGTTCGTGGTATAACTGAATTATTCTATTCAAAATCAATTTTAAAAGATAAGAACACTGTTAACAGAATATGTAAAAGTGAAAACTCACTTACCACTCTTAATCGCTCAAACATCATAGTAAATGAATTACTACAAAATTATGCAGTTTAATTAATGTCTATTCGTTTTTAAACATGATTAAACATCATGATAAGAAATGATTCATATATTGCTTTATTTAATTTGAATGTTGAGAAAGCTGAATGAATTATTCAGGGATGGTAAAGGGCAACTTCTATGATCAGGGACCTGGAGCACCGGCGGTAGAAGTCTGACTTAGTTCCGATGCCTACAGAACTTAGCTGAGCATAGTGGAGTGACCTTCACGCCTTGGGTGACCCTTCCAGGAGAATACACGCCAGACATACTACACCCACTCCTCCCAGGTACACCCCAACACCGGCTACAAGAGCACACTTTAAACCTGGCTCCCAGAACTACCTCCACCAAGAAATCCCCACAACATGTTCCTGAAAATAACAGACCTGCAAAAACACCTAAGACCCAGTTGCCCACCGAACGCACCCCCACCTTCGATCTCGGAGAAATGAAGAATCTCATGGAAGTACTGAAGGAAATCAAAGTCCTCATACAAGAAATCAGTCCTCATAGAGGAAATCAGTCCTCATAGAGCATCCTCAAAGCAGCTAAACTTGCAAAATTAACAAATAACCCGGACGAGAAAAAACTCATCATCCTGAATGCTCTTATGGAATAATCTCAACTAACTTCACCATCTTTCCATTACCTGCGAACCCGATTGGTCAATAGCGCTCTGCAGCCCAAGCCTTATTTTTGCATCATCATCATCACCCAGACGCCTCATCTCCAGCTTCCCTGACGACACCACCCCACCACTCTCCCCTATACAGAAGACGCCTCCTGATTGGATGTCCTCTCCTACTTCTCACCGGTCTTCTTGCCACTTCAGCCTTGTCTCAGTCTAGCTTCGGCCACCAGTTAATCCACGTCTCCCAGGCCCATCGAAGAGTGCAACGCCTTCTAGATCGCAATGCCGTTAATCTATCTATCAGGACAGGGGATAAGCTTCTGACGGAGCTAGGTGCCCGGGAAACATCACTACGCCCTGCAGGACTTGAGGATCTAAAACATCTTTCCTTTTCACATCGGATCCACTATCAGTGGATTCCACCTTAGGTCGACGTTGCAGGAAATGAAATCGCTGACAGTCTGGCTAGAGCTGGTGCTGGCGAGGCCACTACGTCTGCAGCTTCTTTCACTTACATGGAGTTTTTTTCTAAACACAAGGCTACGAATGAGGCCATTTGGATGGTCTCGGCGTGCACCCCAATGTATCAGAGTAAGCGCCCTGGTGGTTCTCTGGCTCGAGTCAGTAGCAGACGAGATCAAAGTGCTCTTACCCGCTTCCTTAGTGGCCATTATCAATGGCTTTTATCGATGATTCTAAACAGTTTGAACTCTGTACTAAATGTTCTTCTGCACAGGCCTCTCCTGACCTCATTTTATCTTGTCTGGGGCTTACCAGGTAGGACCTGGTTCATTATCCCTTTTTAGTGCTGGACGTTTTCAAGGTGAATGAGTTCATGGATCTGATCTAGGTCTGCTGGTCACGGGGATGAGAAACAACAAACAACAATTTGACTCAATATAATGCCTCCAAAACATAACATAGAATTTTATTTAATTGTCTCCTACATCCTTTACCTCTAGGTTGAGATTTCAGAATAGCAACCATGTGCTCGGAAAACCACAAATTAGAACTCAATTTCATTAATGATTTTTAGAATATGCGGGTTGTTATTGATAAATCCTATTTACATCGGAATGATCTTTGTTGACAATTTTGATCGCAAATATCTTTTTGATCATTAAAAGGTTTTGCAACCGAACCACGACAAATTACAAAATTGACATTTTAGGTTTCGTACAATCATACAATTTCATTACTCCGATAGTTACACCACCATTTCCTATTAACCTTAATGGTATCAAATGAAAATAGATGATGAGAGATTAAAATTTTTTCAATACATCGCCAAATGGCGACTGTTTTTGAATCAAATAATGGGGCGATAACTAGGAAGACAGTATTGTATTTTAAATTAGAAAACTACTGGTATAACTATAGTTGCAGAATCTACTTATTTAAATTGGCTAAGACCAAAAAAGAGAGTTTTAAAAACGAACCATTTTAATACAATAGATACAAATAAACGTCCACAAATCACAAAAAGTTTTAACATAAACAATATAAATGCAGTTTGTTTAAGTATGGCAAACGTTAAAAAGTACAAAAGTGGCAGTAGTCGTGGGTATTAGATGCGGATTGGAGTGGGCCGTCAGAAAACATCTTCTTTATACCCTTCATTAGCATAAGCGGAATCGATTGTCGCGATACTGTTTTTAGGGAGCTTCGTTAAATGCTTGGAATCTTTCTGTGCTCTCCATTCGGCGTTGTGGACAGGATTACTGGGCCCCCAAGAATCGGAAGGTTTTAGTGCATGTACAAATTTCTGAAAGAAAAAAATATATATTGCTTTCAGAACAACAAACAACAAAGAAAGAAAGAAAGAAACATTTTTATAATTTTAAAAAAAAATTTAAAAAAATTGTCAACTGGAGTGCATTTTATGAAAAATATTTTAAATAAGGAAATAAATAGTATTCAAAATCACATTTCTAATGCTGAATTGAAAAGAAAAAAATTTACAAATACTACTTGTTAGTTATTAAGAACTCTTGAGTTAGCTAGATTTTTAATCACATTTATAAATTATTTCATTTGTTAATTAATCTTAATGAACTTTCTTTCCTACGATAATTTTTGTGGCTTTACTTATGTTCCATCTTAGAGAGGCCCTTTTTCTCCTTCCTGTTGTAGTTACCGGTGCATGCGCAGATTCTCAAGAGTTTTCATGTTCTTTTTTTATATACTTATCCACTTATTCTAGTAGCACACAAATATTGTACAATATTGATCAATATTCACAATATTGTTTAATATTGTGGAATATTGTTTAATATCATATAATATCGCACAATGTTATACAATATCATGCAACAGGATGTGCTACATGGGAATTCGTGATGTGTTCTTAGAGATGTAACGTAGAATGATCTTTCTTTGTGTTCGTGTTGGTCATTCGTGTTCGTCAATAAATGTTTTCTGTGTTTTAAAAAAATGTTTGATTCTTGAGAGCTAGAAATAGAATCTAAATTATAGATCCTAGATAATTTTGAACCGCATAATAGAATTAGAATGGCGCAATTGAATTTAGATTTATTTGATGAAACCACAGACGCCATATACATCAACCAACTTATTTGCCGTGTTTGTTTACTAGTTTCGGTGCCTTTTTGAATTTTATTTTGATTATATATTTTTGATAAAAGGATTCCTTTCCACTTTTCAGTAGTCAAATAAAAATGCGTTTTAAAAATATCTTTATTATCATTATTTTCATATTTTTTTTATCCCTAAATATTTCTTTTAGTTTAGATAATGAATGCTGTGGTATCTCATAATCCTATACTCATTACCAGATGTAGCATCTGATATGGAATGAAATTTTATTTTAAATATAATTTCATTGACAGTTAAGTTATATTATATTTCTATTCTTTCTAAACATACATTTTTTTCTCTGTATAAAAAAAAAATCAGAATGAATACAGTTGATGGTGAATGAAAAACCTATTACAATTTTCCATCTTCCTAAATATTAAAAATGCTCAGTTAAATAAAAATGTCTAGAAAGAATAAAATTCGTGTCAAAGTAGTATTAAACGCATAAACAAAGATATTTCTAAATATATTAAATATTTTTGAAATAGACTAAGTAAGTAATTATTAATTGAAATAATTCTAAAATCCCTTTTCATCCAGAAAATTTTTTGCTCGTAATATATATACATTAAAATTACAGAATGCGCTTGTGAAATTAGTTTGTGATGATAAAGGAGCTCTGCTTGATTCCTGGTAACCTGCATCTATTTATTACAAATAATTTTTATTTGTAATATTTATTAGAAAACGTACATTGGATAAATAATAGAACAGACACTCCAATCCACCGCGGAGGCACGCGGATTAACCATAAGCACTGAATTACCAGACCACCGCAACAGCAATTAGTGCGGACTGAGGTTGAGTCCTAATGGCCGTCACCGGCCACGGTATAACCCTCCCCGAAGGAAGTACGTCCAGTCATCGATGGCAGGTGCCTAACCTCCACCTATTAGGGTACCCACCGGGTTGGCGAGATCCAAGACCATTGGATAAAAAAGGATATAATTTACAGCTTTATAAAGCTGTTCTAAATCTCCAGAAATCTGATTTTAAAAATTCGAAACAGATTCGCGAAACACAGTGATTCAGAACATACAGAGAGTTTATGCGTGGCTCAGCACAAGAACTAAAGTCCTCTTATAAAAAGAAATTAATGATTTGGAATAGCGTAACAAACAATTAAAACCAAAGGTTAGTATCAAAATGTCAGAAGATATTTTGATTGTCAACACATGAATGATATATTTAAAAGAAATGTATTTTATTATTATTCTATAAGTAGGCTGGTTCGGTCAGCACTGTATATCAACATTATTCCCATCGTATAAATAAGAGTTTTTTAAATGATCTTATAAAATTTCTGACATATACATTTAAAACATTTTGTGAGATTTTCAATTATATTGAAGAAATTTTTATAAAGAGTCTATTTTATTTTTTTATATCTATGTCATAAAAGCCAAATTTGGTTTCCCGTTCAGCAAATCTGTTTAATTCCTAAAAATTCACTGCTGAGTCGTTTCATATCAACAATATAAAATGAACATGAATCGTGAAAATATTTTAAAACCCCAAAGGTTATAAACACACACAAAAATCATTGTAAGAAAGATAAATTTTAAAAACGACCAACAGAAAGAGGAGGAAATAATTGTTACTTTTAGAGTAGTTGTGAATGAAAACATGTCAGTATGGTGGAGGTTTTAACGAAAACCCAAGGGCTTTTATGAAGTGGTGTTTCAAGAGTACATGCTGCCAGGGATATAATACGATTTCTTCTCTCCATTCATCATCAATGATTCAGCAAATGTGAATGGTGCTTGGAGAATGATATTATATTCTCACCCCTTTATCATGTTTCTCTTTAAGACAATATAACAATGGAGTA
>JAOUZG010026641.1:20145283-20180856 GCA_026289955.1 Argiope argentata | reverse complement strand
AACTTCCTACTTTTTCTTTTGCGTTATTCATTTCTTTTTCATCATTCAGATGTATGGAGTTTTTTTATGTACACAAAATAAGGTTCATCTGACGGCATTTGAAGACAATGTATAAATGTTATTTGTCTACGACTTCGAGTTCTTTTTGTTGCAGAAGTTAACAAGCCATTTAAAGCATTTACTGTTATAAAAAATATTTAGAAATACAAAAGTATAGAAAGCGGATCACCATGGCTTTTCTAAAATAACAGTAACGAATTAAGGGATTCAACAGAATAAAGAATAAGAATTCTATATTCTTAGAACAAATTAATGATTTCATCTAATTCTGAAAAAAGTACAAAAAAATTAAATAAAAGTATTTATTTTTCTCTCTCTCCTATTGCTTAAATAACTAGTTCAGCACATTGTACAAGACCTTCTACCAAAAAATTAAGAGAGGTGATAGTAAGCATAAAAAGAGTGAAAAATTGCTGTAGAACATAGAATTTCAAACATTTTTTAATGGGTGAAAACCGAAAACGTAAAGTGGGCAAACGAATGCGTGGTATACAGGTATCATTTTCCTTCGACATTTTCTGTGCAATGACCTTTGAGCTGAAACTTCCAATAAAAAACGTTTACCATCTCCTATCTGACATTGAGCTGTGATGTACCGTAATTCTACTTTACCTTAAATAAATATTTATTTATTTATTATTAGACATGTTTGTTCAAGTCGACCTCACAACATTCGAAATTATTTTTGTGTCTATTTCCCTCTAAACGAAATTTGCGACCTCATGCTCTATGGTAATTTTGTTCATCTTCTTAACACCTACTAATACCTCCCCATAAAGTTGTTTTTGAATTCAGGAACACTCTGTAAAAAATTGTCTTGTTTTCACCCATGATTTATGTCAATAAATGTTACGTGATACTATGATTTGGACAAAAAATATACATATATTTACACATATATTTAATAGTTTGGTTTTTAAAATTACGATTTTAAAAACCAAACTATTAAATATATGTTCTTTCTTTTTCTTTCTTTCTTTTTTTCCTTTTTTTATAAAAAAGAAAGATTTTTATTGCATTGACAAGAATTTGTTTTGCCTTGTAGAACGAAAATAAAGTGCACAATACGTAACTTTAGGCTGGAAATATTTGAACCTTTAATCTTATGTTGACCTAAAACTATTCATTTGGAAATTTCATGTGATACTTTTATTCAAAGTTTAATTTTTAAATAAATCAAACTACGAAAAAGTTTTTTAATAAAAGTACAAAAGTGGCCACTTGCCGTAAATCCAAGCAACACCTACAACTTCCAAGACTGCATAGAAAAAGACAGCAACACCAACCCCATAGTTGTTGAGTAAAACCAAAATTTGTTGACCATACTGAAAAAAAGCAAGAATACAATTAAATTTGTCCTTGATGTTTATGTATATGAAAAATTATGTTTCATGTGGTTTCAGTCAATAAATGCTCTGCAGAAAGAATCTAAAAATTTTTATTTTTATCAGATCGCCTGTGTTATCTGTCCTACTTATCAAAATATCCTTGGCTCACTAAAACTTTAAGTACTTCCATTTTCTGCGTTTAACATTTATCTAGTTATGAAGCTTTGAATTTTAGTATATAAAGCCATTAAAGGTCTCTTCGAAAAAATGGTAATTCATTTATTGACGGATCTTCTTTGAAGTGGCTGTTCAGATTATGCAAAATTCAATATAATTTTGACTTTACCGCTTCATAATTCAATCAATTGTAATAAAAAGAAACGCTACAGTGTCAAGTTTATTTGGAAAATATGCTTGAAATAACTTTTGTTTGTAATTTTTTCGGCACTATATTTCTGAACACAGATAAAATAAAATATGCACCTTTAGGTCATTTAAACAATTTCTCAACTGGAAACCCACACCTGCATCTAATAGCTTAGAAATTAGCTATTAGGCCACAATTAAAGAGGTATATAACATTAAATGACAAGATTTTCTTATGATCATTCAGAAATGTTCTAGATATTTCGGAATTGAGAATAAAACCAAATTATTCTCACTTTATGTAGAAATATAGTTCTTTACTACAGAGCATTGGGAGAAATTAATGGCATAAAGAAGTCGAGTGCATCCAAGCACTCACAGTGAACCAATGCACTCAGAGCCTGTCTAAGGTAGGAGCAGTTGTCCTGTCCCCCACATCAAAGAGGAGGGGGGGCAGATTGAATAGAAAGTTTATTTTACGTTTCCTGCTTTAATGAAACCTCGGATTCCAAATTTATCTTTAATGCATGTACAATAAAAGTATCCTTTTACTGGAATTTGAATAATGAATTGGTCTGGATATTTCTCATTCTGTTAGAATAAATATTCGAACTTTAATGCCCAATATTTATTATGATAATAAGAGACAGATAAAATAATTAAATTTATTAAATAATGAAGTTTATATTGTTTGTATGCTACAAATAATTAAATACTCCTACATATGAAAAAAATTGTTGAGAAATTAACATATTTTTCATTTAAAAATGGACTAATATTTAATTTATGAGATTCCAAAGGATTCTCTTTTGGATAGATGCTTAAGAGAGTTGTAAAATGCCTTTTAATATAAATCTTACCTTAAAATTCTGCCAGATTGCATTTTAAATTCAGTGGTTCAATGTGGTACTTCGAGCTAAGACTAAGAGCGTTTTTAGTTTTTAGTTTAAATATCATTTTGAATTAATTAACGAAAAAATATCATTGATAAGTCTTTTGCACGGTTTTTCATCACTAAAGTAGTGATGCAGAAGGGAGGGGGAGTTTTTGCTCCGAGCCTCAGTTTGGTTAAGTCGGATTCTGATCCTCAAATGCATTTCATTGTGATTAAATTGAATTACAATATTAAGCTTCCATTATCATTAAAATAACATGACTATTGCATTCGCTTTTTATATTCAATACTGATAATGGTAACTCAACAGAACCTAATTTTTACTTCAAATATTTAATACGAATAATTTGCAAAAGGCAGTCGTTGAAATCTGGAATTTCTTTCATTTTAGTCACATGAAGGGACTAAACGGTTCCTAATTATATTGGTTATGATTGACTTCAGATAAATCATTCATATACAGTTTCCTGCTTATGATTCAGACAGAATAACCAATGTTATTTTAATTGTCCTGATTAAGCTCTACATTTTTTACATGAATCTTTCTTTTGGAGGTAATATCTTGATATCAAAGTGCTATTAAAAATATAAATATTCGGTTCATTTATCTCTTAAAATTCGTAATATTGTAAAAAAAATTTAATTCCTTCGTAAGCTACAGATATTAATCAGAATCTTTCTTATTTATTTTTCAAAAAGGGATAAAAATCATGCGATTAAATGTTTGATGAAACGATAGAAACGTTTTAAATTTCTAGGCAAAAATATAAATCAATTGAAGGTTGGACAAGAAAGTTTTAATAAATTGTCAAAATTCAGTAAAAATGTGCCTGACTATTAAACTAGCATCAATAAAGAGACAATTGTTTAAATTTTAAAACATGTAAATTCCATTTTTGTGCGATAAAGTTACCGGAAATTTTAAAAACTAATCAATTCCTAAAAATAGTAAAATTATTTGCACAAACCAATAAAATTCTGAAAGATAAACAAGAGCTATTAACCAGCATTAAAAAATAGCATATTTTAAAACTTTATGTGTATTGAGTAAAACTTTTATAAGTTATAAGTATTTTTATTTATGAGTACTGAGTAACAGCTTTAAAAGTTATTATTGAATAACAATTATTATGAACAATAGTTTTGGTAACTGTAAATCAAATGGTCTGGCCTGTAGAGCGTCGATACAGACACGTTCATTTTAACTATCAGTAGAGAAAAAAGAAAAGTGTCATTTTAATAATAAGACTTTCTATGAAATAAAATACACACCATAAGAAAAAACAAGGAATATTGTGCACCACTTACATTCGTAGTGAGAGGCAAACCCAGGCCGAAAAACAATACACATGCAGTAAGAGAAAGCAGCCAAATTCTTTTCCGAAGTGTCGGGAATCTGTCCTTTATGACTGTTAGGAGTGTTTCCATTTGTGACATCTGGAAACACAAATTGCAAAGATATAAATAAAATAAGAACTATTCATTTAAACGAGAGAACAATAATCTCAATGATAAACTAAAGGCATTATCTGAAGTAATATTAAAGAGAAACAAATGTTACAAATTTAGGAGCACTGTTCATTAAAATAAAAATGCAAAACACAGTTTTTATGAGATTTTTTTTTTCAGAATTACAAAATGATGTAATTTCTTTACCGAGCTACCGACTCCAAGAACAAAGAGCATAAAAAAGAAAACAACGGACCACAGCTGAGGAACGTATGAAATGGCAGCTAATGCTTCTGGATACACAATGAAGGCCAGCCCTAAACCTGCAAAGACAAATGCTTTATGAGAGGCAAGTCTGTCCATTTTTGTGTGGTTTAACAACTACTATAGACAACTATAAGCCAAATAAATTAGTTTTATAATCAATCAGTCGCTTTTGGTGACCAATTTATTCTCTAGCAACAATGACTGAATTGTGTTGTTGTTGTTGTTACTTATGGCACTTGTCAAGGACAAGTCCCGCTGATACATCAGCATATTTTAAGCCGGAGATATACGTCTCTTGTTTTACAAGTAGCGCCATCTAGGCCCAAGAGTACGACTTAGCTACATAGACGTCACCACCTTTTTAGGGGGCGGACTTCATTCCTCTCAGATCGTAATTTAGACCTGGAAAAGAGAACAATCACCTCTGATCCAGCACCCTTAGTGGTATTACTCTCGATATGGAGGACTTTGCGACCCAGAACAGATTTA
Source organism: Argiope argentata (assembly GCA_026289955.1). Classification (NCBI taxonomy): domain Eukaryota; kingdom Metazoa; phylum Arthropoda; class Arachnida; order Araneae; family Araneidae; genus Argiope; species Argiope argentata. The sequence goes on along the minus strand of JAOUZG010026641.1, from coordinate 20,176,002 downwards.
ACGAGCGCCAGCCGCCACACACTCGGTGACTGAACTGTATTCAGTTGAGTTGTATACTAATTTAATAATCATGAATGTTTTAACTTTGTATTTTTAAGTCTGTATTTTTTACTCATTATACAAAGGAACTTCCCAAATGACATTCAAATCACAAGATATAACTGACATCATTATCCAACAACCAATGCCAATGTCAATTTCAATTGTTTATTTATCATGCAAAATATATTATTTTTTCAAACATTAAAATGGTGTGTTGTATAGTTTTTATACTCAGCAGTACGTTATGTATTAAAAATGTACCAAAAATGCATAAATATTAAGCCATATAATCTCTGTTAAATATATTTAATAATATTTTAATAACTTTGAGGATTTGTCCGTGGATTCTCTAGACCGCATGTGAAATTTCATAGGCCTAGCTCAAAATGTTCGTTATCCTATTTACAGACAGACATAATTCCAAGAATAGGTTTCTCGAATTTATAAAGGTCAAAAAAGAGGAAATTTAATAAAATATTTAGTTTAGTTATTTTAGACTATTGTTATACTTTTTTTTTGTATACTTCCTATACGAAAAAGTAAATAGCGTGCAAAGCATAGGTTTGAAGAAATATTCAGCAGCAATCTAATATTTGTTTCACTTCACGTAACTAAAATGTTATATTTCCAAAAGATATTGCTTCAGTTACCTGAGCTTTCAATTACAGTAATTGTTACTGCAATGATTACAAACTATCTCTGTGATTCTAATTTACGTTTTTTTTTTAATTAAACGGAGATTGAGCTATTGAACTGCCAGCGTTTCATCAATAAATCTCCATCTAATCTAATTCGATACTAGTATTTGACACTAAACCTTCTTAAACGTATTGCATTTGCTGAAAATAGGTTTAGAAATAGTAAGATTAATCGGCTTAGCATGTTTACGGACAGTACAACCTTGGTGGAATTTCCTGCAAGGACGCTTCTGAATTTCATACATTGCCTATAGGAGTAGCGTTAGAACGCATAGTTATAAAATTATGTGATATGGCAGAACGAATTAAGTCGTTAATGTCGTAAAGCATACGCTGAATCATTTTCATGAGCTTGACGCCAGAGGGCGTACCATGCATCGTGTAAAAGTGCTTTCGTATTTCTTTTAGTTTTAAAAAGTAAAATAAAACGTTTTATGGTAAAATTCTTATAAGCAACATATTGAAATTCATTTGGGTGTTGCTATTTTTGTGTCCCGAATCAGATGCAAAACAATATGGAAGAATTCAAATTTTGATGAATTAAACTGTAAGTTTCTAATAAAAAAATTTAAAAACAAACTCTTTAAGCAAATACCTTCGTGGTCCACAACCTCGTGTATGTTCTTTGCGTACTTTTTAGCCAGAGATCCCAAAACAGCAAAACTCACGCATCCCGCCAATAAATTCACAACAGTATCCAGAACGCTGATAAGAATGGCATCTCTGTAAGAAAAGAGGAACACACAATAAATTCATGGGGGGGGGGGAATGCGTTGAAATAAAATAATTTAATGTTAAAAAATATTTAGACATTGCTGTAGTTTCGTTTGTCACAATTTTGTGTAGTAATAAAAAAGTTTATAAAATTAATTTATATAAAAAATTTTTAAATTACTTACAGTATTTCGGATTTTAAAATTTTGATTTATTATTTAAATAAAATAAAACTGAAAGGTAACATTAAATTAACTGCATTTTTATCGTCATGTTTAAATTGTTGATACTATTTATCTAAGCCAGCACATGCTCTCTTATCAAACAGGTACTTGTACAAAGAATTAAAAGAAACGTGTGTTTTTAAATAAAAATTGTCTAATCTCAACTTGAAATTAAAAATAAAAAATTACTCTTTTCATTGTAGCATTCAATGTAATCAGCATGAGTGATTGTCCCAAAACTTTGTTGCATGTTCTTCACATCAGTATCCAGAGCGCTGATAAGAATGACATCTTATAGATCTTAGTTATACAAGATCTTATATAAATTTTAGCTAACCCTCTCCCACCGCATAAAATTGAGGATCTCGTCTAACGCCACGAACGTCTTGCACTGCATTTGCGATTAATATTTTTAAAATGTACCTTTGGCATGAATCTAACCTCTCTCCTGAATTTACCGCGCCAATTGTACTTTAGACACTTTGTTTCCAACTGATTGTAACCGAAAATTAACATGGAACAGTTATAGAAACGAAATCACTTACTGAATCACAATGTTTTAAATCATTGTATTTATGAATCACTCTGTTAACATGCTTGGTACAGGAGAGTTGCATCAAATACCCTTTCAAGCGGCAAAATCCACTCCATAATAAACCATATTCATAAATACCAAGACCTCTTCAAGACCTACAATAGCTGGGAACAGAATTCCCCTTGTGAAAATCAACCGAAATTATAACTTCAAAAGTCCCTCAAAAGTGTAGATCTCATGATGGAAATCAAGACCCCAGGACCCAGGTGGACGCTACGCATTTCTGACTCCATAGTAATTGTTTATTTGCCATACATATGTTCACAATTTAATTTGTCATTTCTCCCCCCCCCTTTTCAGTTGGTAATCTATTTCCCCTGTAAGTTCAACCCATAATCCCCATTTGTTTCAGTATTCTTGTCCCCTCTATCCAGTTATAACTTCAGAAAAAAAATTGAACAGATTCGTGTAAGATTTGATACCGATGGCATTCTCTCTGGAAATCCCTGAATGCTGTATCGTCTTTTTTATTCCTTTAATAAATTTTTCCTTTTTTCTCCCTTTCTCCCATTTTGTGCTCATCCAACTGGTTAGATAACTTAGCTTTATAGACACCGGGAGTACAAGATGGCGTTATGTTATGTGTTAACATGCATGCGATACTAAAGACCGACAGACCATCAAGTTCTTGATACATTTCGCTAAAAATTTGGCAAGAATTTACAGACTAAATACTAAGCCTACATAGTGAATTATCTATCTAGCTCTTTTCGTTTTGTAGCTATCGAGTTCGATTGTTTTGAAACAGCAGGACAGTCAGACTTCCAATTGAAGGGCTTTGTTCAAAATTTGACAAAAGTCAACAAATTTGTTCTTAAGTTCAAATGCAAAATTTCATTCGTCTAGCTCAAAGCGTTTTTTAGTTATCTCGTTTACAACAGATAGGTGGTCAAAAAGGCCAACATAATTCACAACACGTGTTTAACGAATACCATGAAGCCTGAAACGTAGAGCTTCACCAAAATTTTGCGTTTGAACTTTTGATGGTATACAAAACTTTCTCTTTACTATGTATACGAGAAAATAAAAATATAAAGTAAAAATTTTTGAATACTCTTTAAAGAAGTTTTTTTTAAGATAAAAATCCACTGTGTAAAAAGTTGTCTTTACTCAATGAAATAAAACACTGCTATTAAAATTAATACTCACCTGTAAATATTATTATGAAACTTGTTATAACTAGCAACCATGATGATGCTTCCATAGGCTATATTCAATGAAAAAAATGATTGTTCAGTAGCCTTATACCAGACCTGGAAAGTAAAATGTCGATCTGCATATTTTCATAAGAAATATTATACAAATAAATCATTTTCTAACCCAAAAATGCACTCATGACGTCACAAAAATGAAACTCACTGTTATATCTTTGAGTTTCTCCAAATTGGGCCTGAAGAAATACTGAATGCCTTCCCAGGCGCCATCTTCCAAGCATGCGATGACAAGTAACACAAAAAGACCGAAAAAGGGAAATATTGATGTAAAATAGGACATCTGCAACAGGAATTATTTAAAATTAAGTAACTGGTGATAACAAATGCAACAGGAAATTTTAATTTTAAGTAAAGAAACAGATCCAAAAATTATATTTCTACTCATCAATTCAGAATTTATAATAGTTCCAAAAGGTGGATAATATAAACAACTCACATTACATCAAAATCTTAAGAAAAATGCAAACATCATATTACTTCTCGAATTATATTTAAATTTAAGTAATGATGATGTAATATAAATTAAGTAATGATGGTGTAATAAATGAATGTATGTCTTTAATTCCTTTTTACATTTTCGTACATGTAATATAGAGGAAGTTTAGCAACTACTGTGGTTGCATCTGTCTGTGACAAAAATACCTCCAAACCGCTTTGAGCTAGATGGTTGAAAATTAATATTGTTGACGGTTGATCTTAACACCAAATTTTTCGATTTCTGTCAGATTTAGAGTAAAATATGTTCAGAGTAAATTCGTCTGTTCTTACATGAATTAACACGATAACCACAATATGAAGAAAGTTAGATAAATAACATCCGGTATGCAAGGTACATTTCCGTTAGCCGGGCACAAATGTCGCAAATTGTGAACCGAGCGCGAGCTGAGTCGCCAACCGAAACGAATGACAAAACTATCAACGGAATTCTACATTATTTGGCGATTTTTTTGTCAAATTTCATTTGGCGGAATTCTATATTATTTGGCGACTTTTTGCTTGCCCCCGGCTACGGAAAAGTACCCAAAGTTAACATCTATAGTGCAAACACCTATCAAATTGTGAGCCATATCCAACTATGAGTTGACAGTCTGACGGTCTGTAATATCAGGAACATATAAAAACGATTATTCAAAACACAATGACTTAAATATATCAACTATAATATGGAATTTTGTAATTGCAAGTGTAGTTTTGTATCAAATTTTTGTTGCAGTCAAATGAAAAAACGGTTTTGAAACATAAATTCGGTTTTTGGACACTTTAACACATGCCTAGGATTAATTGACAAATAAGTCGCTAAGGATGGTACAATAGATTCAATAAAATTGCTAAATCCAAGCCAAAGGTCAATAGTTGTTAACTTGAGTACGCCAGCGCCATATAAAATGCTCTCTGCAATTACAAATTTATTAGAGAGTATGCGAGGAGGTTTTTGGAAGACAATTCCCGATGGTTCATCCTTTATAATGCAATTTCTAAATCAAAATATGCAATATATTTATTGCATATCATAAGAGTAAGAATTGCCTTTATTATTATTATTATTATTATTTATAATGCTATTATTTGTTTCTATATAATATTTATCCATTGTACAATGTTTAATATAACTTTATCTATTATTTATTTATTTATTATAGCAAAGTTTATTATGTCTTTTTATCATGTAAGAACATTATGTTGTTTTGTTTATGGGGTTTTGTGGTGTATCCAAAAAAAATTAGGCAAAAAAATCGTTTTTTCATTGGTAGATAGCGAGTCACCTAAGTCATTTGAGGTTTGTTTTGCCAGTATTGTTTGATATAATTAATTAAATTTACTATCAATTGCTTTTTGTTTATCGTTTCTATGAAATGACGTCATCTTCCAGTTTGTTTACGATTTATTACTTTTAAACAATTAATCTTGCTCTCCGAAGATTATCATTGTTGTTGTTTTAATTCTCTTTTAGTTTTAAATATCGTAATTTTGTAAAACGCGACTTATATTTATTCTTTAATGACATTATAAGCGCATTCTTACTAATTGTATTTCACGAAATACTGTAAATATTAGAATATAATTTTATTATCAATCTGCATTATATTTATTGGATTTTACCATAGATACAATAGCTTCCAGTAATAATGAGATTTTTTATCAAAATTTCTGGGTTTCCTTTTTTAATCTTAAAATCGGTCGAGCTATATTTAACTTCTTTAAAAAGTTCATCCGTATACTCTAAACCCGATAGGAGTCACCTAATCTCTTAGTAAATGTCGAAAAGTATTGAAATATCACGGTCTCGTTAACATCTCTATTCTATGCGTTAACAACGAACAATATCATAGAGTGACTTAGATAGTGTTTTTCAATTATGTAATAACTGCCAACAAAATTTTAATGACATTTTTTATTATCAAAAGAATAGTTATAACGAATGATTTTTTTTAGAAAATTGCATCTCTTTTACACAGAACTATGAGAAATAATCATTAAATATAATTTAATTTGTTCCCGCTTAGTACTCTCATATTATCAGCAAAATGATCCTCCTGATAAAAAAATTTACTGTTGTTGTCACTCCAGAGAACTCGGTTTCAGTTTCCAAATAAATTTAATGTGAGTGGGAAAATTTAAATACCGTCAATGATATCACCGTAAAAAGCAAAACGGCACTTTTCTCAGAGATTGTGCAATGTAAAAAGACCTTATGTAATATGATTTGTCCTGGGATATCTGTGAAACTAAAACTGATGAATCACTATAAGTAATAGCAACATTATTAATGAAAGAAAATCTAGCTTTTCTGAAATGTACATGATACCCCAATGATTAGTGTAAATGAAATATTACATTAGGTATCAATGTTAGCGATTTGAATCCAATTAATATTAGAAGCTCTTTTTACATTTCCATATGTAGTGTGTGAGTGCAATTTTTTATGCATGGTTTTCGGATCGCTACTCAGAAACATCAATAAATAAGACAACTTTGGCGACTAGCTTGTTCACCAGATTATCGAATTTTTATTGATTAAATAATTACAATATAATGCATTTTTAATTTCACTTTTTTACTTGATATCACTGCAAAACATAACTACATCAATTGGAAATAAATTACTTTAGAGCTAAATAAAAAAGTATATATACTACATAATAAAAGTGGAAATGAATTTATTATTGCTAAGTTAAGGTCCAAAGAAAGTAATTTTTTATCTTAATTTTTAAAGTTTTAATGGAAGCAATCTCATTAAATGCCTTCTTATAAGCAGCTTTAAAAGTATTATTATTTTTATAAGCAGTTAAGTATAATTATTTTTTAGAATTTTTATTTATAACATTTTAAAGCAACTTTAATATTCAAAAATGTTGTATTAAATTTAAAATTTTTATAAACATTTCACAGAAATTAAATCGATATAATTAAAAATGGCATTTTTTAATTTAAAAATAATGCAAAACTATTTTTGTGAGATAATTTGTTTTAAAGGATATGGTCGGAAATACCCATACGTAATTCATCTGATTACTCGTCTATTTTTTTACTTCTTATCACTGACTGGAATTTTCAATGGCACGTCAAACCCTTTCCGGAATATTTCGAATAATATTTTGCAGATCCATTAATTTGAAAAGTTTTAAATTAAGTGCAGCTGTTAAAAGACTCAACAAAGCAGTTTGAAATATCCTACTGTTACCATAATAGGTAGGGGTAAGTTGTTCTCATCTACTACGGGACGTGCTTCCTACGGTGAATGTTGTACCTGTAGCCGGTGATGGCCATTAGTACTCAACCACAGTTCCCTCCAATGTTGCTGTAACTGCGTTCCGGAAATTTTGTTTTATGGTTTAAATCCGTGTGCCTTCGTGGTTCATCGGAGAGTCTAGATATGACTTACACAAAACTATGTGCATAATGGAAAATAATCATTAAATATAATTTCATTTGTTCCCATCATGTGTTAGATTTGATGTAGGAATGACGTTTCATTAACTGGAGACATCATTCTTACGGAATAAAAATTTAGTTGAAATAATCCATTATGATGGATTATTTCTACTGGACTAATACGATATTCAAAGAATAAAAATAGTGCGCTATTAAGCAGAATACACAAATAGGCAAAATTTCATTATTCTAGGACATTAAAATAAAGTTAAACAACCGATTATAATATTCCTTATTTAAAGCATAAAGTCAAACTAAATAAAAATATATATTTAAGAGAATGAAAATTTATTTTAGTATCCTTTCTTCAGATTTACTGCTCCAAGTCATCGTATCTTTTATTTCCTACTGGACTAATAACTTCTTTAAGCCATTCAAAGTAATTTATTGTAATTTAGGATAATTTAAATTAACTTTGAGCCACCAGAATGCAATAATAAAATTTTTAAGGTAAGTAATGATTTTCCCCTAATTTAGAAAATTGAAAATGGAATAAAGTACAGGTGTTCAGGCTATTCGTCGTTCCCGGCTGAGAAGAAATTACGTCAGTCGGTATTATTTTCTGGAAATAGCATCGAATAAACTTTCTGTTAGGCTTATCTAATTCGGTTAGTAAAAGTAACGTTTAAATAAATTTTACACCGCAAAATCATTTTCCATGGCATGCTTCTTTAAACAAATGAGTGAATTTGTAACAAATTATCAAAGTGGTCCGATTTAAATTCATAATTATGTACGGAATAAGTTTTAAAATTATAAAATTAAGTCTTAATGCTTTTAATTATGTTTAATGATTCTTATTCTTGAAATTTCTCTATTCATTGGAATTAATTTCTTGAATTACTCGGAAAAATTGATAACCAATTTTTAATTTTTATTGCAAATAATTGTTCATTGTTTAATTAATTTCGTGTTTAAGAACGCATAACGCTAAATGCCATTTGTAAAAATGCTATAAATTAATGTTACAAAGTATAGATAATTGATTTAATTATATTTTGGGATCATCTACTTTTTAAAACAATGAAGTCATTCACTGATGTAAAAGAAAGCTGATTTTCTTCTATAAATGTCCAGAAGTTCCATAATAGAGTAACTGTAAAAAGAGATTTTTATAAAAAGAAAAGGGAAATACGTTCTTCATGGATCTTTTTTATTTCCAACAAACGGTTTTCATGGGGGTCACACACGTGTGTGTGTGTGTTTGTGTGTCTTACGAAAAACTATTGTTAGAAATATAAAAAACGAATATATATATATATAAAAATAGATATAGATATATTTGACAATTTCAATTATCAAACTATTTCATGATTATTTAAAGCCACTATTTTATCATTTTAGCTAAAAAGCAAACTATTTTCATCTCATAAAGCAATATATTTTTCCAACCTCCAATAGCAAACTACTTTTGACCTCTAATGACATTTCTGCATAAAATCATAGCCATTTGAAAAAAAGCAAATTATTATAAAAACATTATAAAGTTAAAATATACTTTTAGCTTAATAATAATAAAATGCACTTATTCTAAAGCAATCTAAATATTTTAAGGTAATTTTCAAAATAGAATCAGACAATAGTATTTCAATATCCGTGTTTTTATTAAAAGAGAATAAAAGTCAGTAATAATAACAAAATTATTGTTGGATCATCACGAAAATGAAAAAATCCTTATATCAAGCAAAAAAATGTGCTTATGACTTAAATTAATTTAGATAAATATTGACTTAAAAAATAATAATGTTCTCAAAGGATAACTTGAAACTTACGATCGAAGTTTTCATCTTCTTTTTCTTTTTTTAAAATTGTTTAAAATTCAAATTCGTGTCGTAATATTTTAGGAAATTATATCAAAAAGACTTCAAAATTTGGTTTAAATTTTAATTAAATAAAGTTTTCAAAAATATCTCCTTGAGATTCGTCTTTAAAGTATACTTGTGCTGTCTGATAACTGTAGGTTTAAAAGTATATTCAAAGAAGTGATAACATACACAAACTCCTCTTTTTATAAGTCTCAAATATTTTCATATAAATAAATGTAAAGTCATTGCAAAGAAATGTAACATAAGCCTTACCTTTCCTAGAGAGTCAGTTCCCTGCATGACAGATGCGTATACGATAATCCAAGTCAAAAGCAAACACAAAACTAATTTCCAACTTATAGATAAAAACTCAGCATCATCCGACTTTTGCAAAACTTCCTTTCTAAAATACCCAGAATAATCCGATTACTTATACCTCTTCTACATAGTTTGGATAAGAACAAAAAAGAAATCATTTTGTAAATATTAAGAAGACTTATTTTTTAATTAACCGAATTATTATGTTTATCATTTGTACTGTAAAGAACCAATGTCAAACGATATTTTTTGAAGCTGCCATTCTCGTTAAATAATTCAGAAAACTTTTGTTAAATTAATTATTGAATTTTAAGTCGTCTGTTGCTCTACAGACTCTGGTTTACTTATTTTTTTATATTAAAAACTTAAAAAAATTTAGTATTAAAAATACTCTGTTTAAATATAGATCTTAGTATGAACTCGAAATTTCATAAAATAATAGCTGGTTCTTTCTTGGAATAACTACGATTACTTTATTTAAGATATGTTTGTTCTCTCATAAATACATTTTATTTTAAAATTCCCCAAAATGCATTCCTTCTCATTTTTTTCATTAAAAATGCTTTATAATAATTCAGTAGAATCCTTTTTATGCTAAAGATTTCTCGCCTTTTAATGGTTGAGTATAAAATTTGAAAATCACCTACATTAAGTTATGCTAAATATTTTTAAGTTAAACAGAAAAATTCATTTATTTGATATAGAAATAAAATTTATCTGTTATTCGCTTTTAAAGCTGTCCAAAATTTATTTCTGGAATAAAATAAATATTTATTCAGTTCTAATATAGCATAAGATTTTTTTGAACAACAATCAATGGAAGATTATCAACTCAGAAGACAAAAACGAAAAGCGTTGCTACAGTTAAATTTTAAGCTGCTTTTAAATTCTTAGAATCTATGACAGATTTTATTACATTTTTAACTGTATTAAATAGAATGAATTTAATATTTATTGAACTTGTCCCCTTTTTAATTGATTCTAAAAATGCGCTTTAAAAAATTGTACTTTTCCTGTTTGAAAAAAAAGATATTTTTGTGTCCATAATTTGTAGCAGAAAAAAATGTATTTAAATGATGCTTTCAATAGTAGAATATTAAAGCTAACCAATTAAAAAATATTAATCAATTAATAATTTAAAAGAAAAGAGAAGAGAAAACTTGAAAAAGTATCTACATTTGATCTTCTTTGATATTAGAAAGGGAATGTTACCCCTGTAACAATGCTAAAGTCACATGAAAGTTATAATTTTATTTTTGAAGTTTTTTTGCCCACTAATGGACTTTTCTAAGTTGAGATAAGAAGCAGTTCAAAGAATACTTTTCGAATAAATATTTCGCAGTATAAAACTAAGCAACCACAAATTGTCTAATTGCGCATTAATTATCATTTATACATTTTATCATTAATTATACAAGGTCAACGAAATATCAATAAAGAAAAAGCATTGAACTTTGAGAAAAAAAATTGAAATAATCTGTGTAATTGCTCACATCTACAGGTCTTAATTAACTATATGGTATTGATAATAGTTCTATTTAAAATATCATGTTTTAAAATTGATATATTAGATTAAATACATTGATTGACTAAATGCATTGAATTAGACTAAATGCATTGATTAATTTTTTTCTTTTAAATTATTAATTAGTTAATATTTTTTAATTGATTAGCCTTAATATTAGCTTTAAAAATTGATATATTAACTAAATACATTTATTAAATTTAATATATTAACTAAATACATTTCACAAATTCTTTTTATTGCACATTTAAACATTCCAATTTCTTTTAATTGCAAATCAATTCCATGAGAATCTTGCATTTGTCTGCATCTAAAAAGTCTCACATTTCCTCTAAGTAAAATGCCAATGTCCTAAATATTTCACAGGGGCCCTTCATTTGGGAGGGTCGTTTCAATTACCTTACATACATATGTATATTCCAAAAATGCCTGTCGGGGCCTGCCGTTCTAGTTTCACATTTAATAATCGCCTTGTTTTACTTCTAATATTACTGATTTCGTTCTTTGGCTCTCAACATATGACCAATGCGCCATTGGACGAGAATAAATCGCAAAAACTCGAGGAAAATTTATTATTGAAACAAGAGTTGAAAAGATATTCCATTAATTTGAAAATATAGCACTATCCTTAAAAATGCAAATTAATATATTATAAAGAGGATTTAAATTAAATACCGAGAATTGGATGAAAAAACTAATTGAGATAGAAAACAATAAACACATGTCTGTAAATAATAAAATTAAAAATGATTTTACTGTCATTTTTTTAAATTATTGTTTATTTATGTATAGAAATAAATTTTTCAGATGTTAACATCATTTTTTAGATCTGCGTTTTGGACTGATGATAGAACTTTTTAGTAATGTGAATTCAAATTTAAAAAATACTTTTTGATTCCTTGAAAACTTATTTCTAATCAGGCTTAAATATTTAAATATTGTCTTTTAGTCATTTTCAAGAAAAAAAAGAGAACTAATTGTTATTTTAAATGCATATTAATAAAATATGAATCTAATAAAAATGAAAAAAATCATATTACTTGGCTAAATTTTCGAAATACACAGAAATAAAGTCTTTACAAAGGTAACTCTGATTCAATAGTAAACCAAAAGGTCAAATTTTGTTTTTCAAAAACAACATAGATTTATACATATAACCTTTATTCCTTTTTTAATTGGAGATAAATTTTTGTTGTCAAAATCTCACTTTCTTACTCAATGTATCTTATTAGAACATGAGATTTTTATCATTTTTATTTTTTACATACGCTAAATTACAAAATTGCTTAATAGCACTGTAATTACACTAAAATATCCACTGCAGTTGTCAAAACTTGACTTCAAATTTTTAATCATTTTTAAAGTTTTAGATCATTTAGAGCGAAGGAGAAATAAATGTTTTTTAAAAGCTGTCTACATACTTGTGATGCGAATACGACAACTGAAAACATAGCACGATGTTGAACTTCATGTGATCCAGGAAGATGATCTCATCATAAGATGATAGATCTGCATTAAATTTTCAAAGACAATTGACCGAAGGGAAAAACAATTTTTTCAAAGCATTTGCTAGGTTTTATAAACTGCACTATATTTAAAAGTAACCCATGCTCATAAAGACTATTCACAATCATACACGATAAAAAGAAGCATATATATCTGAGCACATCCATGCTGCGTGTTTGCGCGAATGCATGCGCGCGTGTGCTAAGAATTGTGGTAAATAAGCCGACAAAGAGTTTTCTTTAAATTATAACTTTATTCTTCTCCATTATTGGGTTTGATGTACAATTTTTCAATATTTTTTTTTTAAATTCTTAAGTCTATGAACAAAGAACAATAATCTCAACAAAACAGGACAGAAAACTAGAAAGTAGAGGGTATAAGAAAATATTCAAAGCTTAATATCTTCGGATGGAAATTTTATAGAACTTAAGCAGAGCAAAAGTTAATTTTAGCCTAGTAAGTTTCCCATAATATTATAATTCCATATTGCACTTTTAATGCCATAGAAATTAGACATACTGCACACTTAATGCCATAGAAATTAGACATACTGCACACTTAATGCCATAGAAATTAGACATACTGCACACTTAATACCAAATAAATTAGACATACCGCACACTTAATGCCGTAGAAATTAGACATACTGCACACTTAATGCATATAAACTAGACTGGGGGGGACTAGAAACCTTTACAGCCTAGAAATCCAATTTAAAATGAATTTTGACTTCAAGTGTTCAGCGAGTTCACCAGAAATATTGATTATATTTTATTTCAGATGAATTCGTTTATGTATATCATCAAATTTTGCTAAAATATCAAATATTAAAGTTTGTTATTTTAATTATCTTACTTATATTCTGTTTATAGTGTACATGAACCTTTCTCCTGAAGAATAGACCCATACCATCATAGTGCTATTAAAAATTTAATTATCTGGTTCATTTACTGTCTAATTTTTGTAGTACGGTAATTTCACTTGTTTTATTAGTCTCATAAATTACTTGGATACTAATTAGAATTCTTCATCTTAAGCTTTCAAAAATGAAAGAGGCAAGCGATTTGATGAAACAAAAAAATATTTTGAATTTCAGGGCAACAATACAATATATTATTAGCACATATCCCGCTTACGGTAATAGTAAAATGTATTAATTACTGCAAAACTGACGAATTAATAAAAATAAATTATTTTTATGGTAACGAAAGATGAAAATATTATAAATTATATATAAAAATAAATTCAATTATTTCAAATATAGATATGTCTTTGTTAATAAGATAATAATTGCTTCTATAAGTATGCAAAAATGTAAGGTATATTTGTACTGATTTTAACATAGAATTGGCATATAATTTTAAAGTTTGGTGAAAGATTAGATTGCTTTGAACATCATTACAGCAATACAACATATTATTGCAAGGTTTGGTTGAAAATATTTTTAAAAATTTGTTGTAATTTGGGGATTACTCGCCAATTAGCTGTGTATCCTTAAAACAAAACATTTTAAAGTGTGGAAGTACTATTTATCAATAACGTTTTCAAAAGTTATTGTTATTAAATTGTACAATGTTTTTAATTCTTTAAAATTTCACAAATAATATCTAGTTGTGCTTTTCCACTCCAAAATAACCACCAATCAAATGTATTTCTAATTTATTAGTAAAATATATTATATTATCTAATAAAGTTAGTATCAAACTGAAAGAACTTGCATGGAGCCATTAAATGTAGTTTGCATATGCACAACAAAAAAAATACAGAAATAAAATTTAAATAATATTTATACTAAACCCTTAATTGATACCGAATAAATGCACTTATTTGTTTTAATGTTGTTGGCAATAACTTCGACAAAATAACTCGAAAATTCCGTAAGGGAATTATGAAATTTTCCTGTAAGTGACCATATTTTGGGAACTTTTAAATAATTAAAGTTTTAAAAAACAGAGTCTACTAATCTACTTATTTTATTCGGTTCCCGTCAGTTGACGCAAGGTGGATTAATTTATTGTTATTAGTAATGTTCAGAGAGAATGCTCTTTAGTTTCATTACGAGAAAACGCTTCTGTTTCAAACGGAAAACATAATGCAAAGATAAAATATACTTTAACGAAATTTCCGTAGAAAGGTACTTACATCCAGAAGTATTCAGTCGGTGGTTTTCCATCCGAGGTTGTTCCATTCTAAAATTAGAAGAAGAAAAAAAGCTCCATTTGAAATTATTCTCATCATCAATTGGCAAGATACTCTAAAAATAAACAACTGCTTTTAAGTTAATGGGAATTCCATTTGGATCAAATATCAAATTTACCTCATTAAATGTTCCATTAGGAAAATGGCATTCGGTCCACGGTAGGCACGACTGCATGGAAGCAAAAATGTAAAATATGCTGAGAGCCATTAAATAGTTGTAAAAGATGAGGACATAGGCTATGGAAACCACCTGAGCATATCCGATACCTAATTAAAAGAAAATTGACACTGAATTATCTGTTTAATAATATTATCAAAAAAATAAAAACCACTTTTAAAAGCAGGAACACTTTTTAAAAAAGGTGCCTATGAAATGGTGTTAATTTATGTCACTTGTTGCATGAATAAAAAAAAAGTAGATAAAAGAGAAAAATAAATATTGTTACGTTTTTAGCATAGCGGTTTCGGATTGAATGGACTTTAATTGAAGACAACACAAACAAATTTATTTACAGCTATTTACAGGATTACTTGATAAAGTAAAACTTCAGATAAAAACAATCCAGCAGTCAACAGTCACTTACAGCGTAAATATAATCCTTACGCACAATAAACACAGACAGCAAAACAGCTATCGTATAACACAGCAACCGTAAATCGCAGTGAGCTCAAAAATACAACGTTAACAGCAAACGTACACAGAGCTCACTAATAACAAGCAAGAAAAGTAATCCGTTAGTCCAGCGAGACGCTTCTCTTCCGAGAGGAAACTCAACTGCTGAAACAACGGCAACCCGTCCCTTATATAGGCGAGTAAGCGCGCTCCCAAAAGCACGCGGAGCTTCATGAACTGTCCAGCAGCTACAAGACTATTCCTTTCGCGTATCCAACCAGGCTGGCGCGAAGCTCCTCGTAAACGTCGCCAACTTCGGTACTCTTCCGCGGTGCTCACCCACTTGTAACAATATAGTTGTATCATATGTTTGTGTTATATAATCTTTACTACTATTATAAATGTGAAATTTTTGATGAATGGATGGATGGATGGATGATATTAGTCAATCATGCCAGGACAGCAGAACGAAACTGTATGAAATTTAGTCCAGGGATTGTTTACAGTCTAGAATAGGACATAGGTTATTATTTATTCCGGCTAATTGAGTGTTTCATTTTTCATTAATTAAAAACTAACTTTCTAGCTAAAAATCTTCATTACTCCACCTCCAAATGATTAACCAAATGAATTTCCCCAAGGTAATTTGGTTAGGCTTAACATGTTTTCTACAGATTATTTCAAACAATTATGTTTATTTTCTAAATGTTTGATACATTTAAAACTAAACATTGCTAAGTAATCGATCTTTCGGATGAATTTTGAGGTACTTTTGAATTAAAATAAAAAAAAAGGAAATTTTAAATATCTAATCTGTATTGCGTTAAAATATATTGCTGTAAAACCTTTTTTAAACATTATTTTTATTAATTAAAAACAGGAAGCCAATACGTCATAAAAGTTGATAGAAGTCGTAAAGTTGATATTGCTTTTTAATTTTGAAATTATATATAAATCATTTTAAAGGTGTAATATTTTTGGAAGTTATCTCAAAACTAATTTAAAATTTCGCTTAATTATTAATTAAGCAAAATTTCAAAAAAAAATCGCTTCGAGTAGTATATTTTTACCTTTAAATAATATACCTTTATATGTATACTATATCTATTTTGTAGTATATATATGCATATAAAATATATACTATAATATCCCTTTGTCTAATAAAGTTTCCTGTAAAGAACCTGTAAAATAATATACACATATATATTCATTTTAATGTTCTCGTATACGCAGTATAGTAATCGTCAAACTATAGAAATCGACAAGATATTTGAACTGGATATGTTATGAATGTTTTTGATTCAGACCCCCAAAATTTCAAAAACACATATCTGGTAAAATGTCCTTCTGACTGTCTGTGACAAAGATAAATAAAATACTGTTTTGAGTTAGACAGTTGAAATTTGGTATACTGTCTTTTCATCAAATTTTATTATTTCTATCACGTTTAGAGTAAAATCTGTTCAGAGGATTTTTAGTTTAGTTTAGCTATATTCCCTGTTATTAAGCAATATTAGGGTTATTTGGGGATGCACCTCGTAATTTTGAACCATGGTCAGATAACGAGGATTTCAGAGGAAGTCAGCCGGCGTGACTGTTCGAATGTAAGTTAACAAGATAATTAAAAAAGGAAAAGTTAGATAGATCAAATTCGATTATTTAACATCTATCTGTTGACATCTTCCAAATTTTGAGCCAAATTCAACAGTACGTTGACTTCTGTCGATCTGTCCTTTCAGAAATATGTACACTCGAGAATTCAAAAACACGTCTAAAATCATCAAATTTGCTATGCAAATTTGTAACTACTTGTACATTTCTGCCTCAATTTTTTTGTTTCTATCGGTTAAGAAAATATATTTAAAGCCAAAATTCGATTTTTGGATACTATTAACAAATACCAAGGATTAATTGACAAAAAACTCGCCAAGGATGGCACTATAGATTCAGTAAAAATATTAAATTAACGCCAAAATTAAATATATTGCCAATACTATGTAAGGTGTTATCTGGCATCACAAGTTTATTATACATTATGCGAGAAGGTTTTGGAAAGGCATTCCCACAGTTTAAAAACCATCTTTCCCTAGAAATGTTAAGAATTGGGACAAAAAATTTATATTCGATATTCAAATACTCTTATCTTTTTGAAATTTTTATAATTCATAGAGATAATATCACAAATTAAAAATAAAAAGTAGAAAATATCTTTTTAAAAATTTTACAGTTTAGTGCTCTGATAAACATGTATCTTTAAAAATAGTTTTTGCAACACTTTGCTTTACATGTGCCGGCTGACATAGATTTGTATTCATAATTTTGTAAGCGTAATTAAATATATTTATTAGATAAATGGATTGTTATGAAATAATTTCACCCTCATGTGGCGTATTTTGTATTTTCATCAGGAAGTCACCTGTCATCATTTGTAACCTTCCTTCAACAAATATGGTAGTCAATTTACAGGACAAAGGCCACTCCATATCCTTGACGCTAGAATAATGAGATCCTTGATCACTTGAGAGGGAATGGAGTGAAAATTACATGCGTGAGAGTTCAATTGAAATTCATATGCATATGTGAGGGAAAATTAACTATATGAAATCAAAAACAATTCAAAAGAAATCAAAAGCAATGCGGATTGAGAGTAAAAAAAATTTATAAACACACGAAGAATGCGTACACAAAAGAATATAATAAGGCTAAAAAAACGCGACATGAAATACAAAAACATGAAAAAATAAAATGCAAAGCAAAAAATAAAAAAAAGACTTCAAAGGATGTGTAAATTGAATAATATCACGTAAAAAAGTTTAAATAGTTGGCTTTCGAGTCAAGTTTGAAAAACGCTATTGTCGTCTCGTCAGTTGTAGAGCAAATAATATGATTTTTTCCCGGGAAGGTCACACACCGGAACCGAGTTGAGTGGAATTTCGATTCTAGTGTCCCCGTTTAACAAGAGCACAGTAAATGCTCTGGATCTGGATTTCATGGCTACAGTTAGAATTTTTTGGAAAAGTATAAGGCCCATGGCGAGGAAAACTATGATTTTCCTTATTTTATGATAAAGAAGGTGTCTCTTTTCTAGTTTTTCCAAGTAAATGTTAAACTTTGATTACATTAATTAGATAAAATTACATTGGATTACAATAACATTAGATAAAATTTTATAAATGAGGCGTTCTATATTATCATTGTTCCATTAAAAAGGTTTTCTTGGGGAGCAGCTCACATGATATTATAGTCACATGACAATCTGACATGCGTAAATAATCTAATTATTGATTGAGCGTTATTTTATACAAATATGATTGAATGATGTGTAGGGGTCTTTGGAAGCTCCTATTATCGATGACCTTCCATCTTCCGTTCGGATGAAATGATTAGTGAGTGATAGACACAGTATGTTGAGCATGATTAATAAAATTTAATTTACAGTTATGAGGGTTACGAGATCTTAGAATCTGATAAATGAAGATATGATTAAGTTACGCAAGAAAATAAAAACTAATAACATTATTTTTTATTGAACATTTATAAATCGCTTTGAACCATCAAGTACCACACGGGGCTTATAGAAGTAGACAGCACATTACATAGAGACATCACATACAGAACAGCTACTCACGTATTGCATTCACTTGCACATCAACAACTCTTTTTAAGGGGGGGATACATTCAAACAAATCACAGATAGCACACAAAAGAACAACCATACCCGAATCGGGATTCTATCCCATGACTCCCAGATCACGTGGAAGACGCACTACCTCTGTGCCAGGATGTCGGCAAATAAGATTATTTAACACACAAAAAAGCAGCCTTAGAAGGACTATTTAAATTTACAATGGAGTAGTATATTAAGCCTTGATAAGTGCATTGGTCATTAGAGGGGTAAAAATAATGTTGACCAGGTGCGGGATGGGTCAGTTAATTAAGGAAGGCGCGTCAAAGGTCTTCGGAGATATATATTTATCCTACTTTCAAGGTGGCTAGTGAAAAAAGTTGAATTTTAACAAATTCAGAGAAAATTTTGATGATTTTGAATTTGTTATCAAAATTCACATCAGTCAATAAAAAAAGATATTCATAATTTGCGTCTTCGCTTAATCAAGCATTGACTTCAAACCGCCCTGAGGCGCAAGAATAAAATCTGAATGACAGATTGTCGGAAAATAAAGATTGGCGACGACATATTGGCGGAAAATAAAGTTAAATCCTAATGTATATATGAAACGAAATAAAAAATTAATGTTTCGTTGAATTATTATGTCTGCAATTTTTTATTAATGATTGGTAGAAAGAAGTAAAAGACTTTCCCAAAATTGTTTCTCATTACAAATTTACAAACATGGTCTCAAATAATTTTAAAAAATCCCCTTTCTGTGCAAAATATCAATGCAGTAACTACTTCAATAGCCTTTCGTTAAAATGTATCTTAAAAAGTGATTAGGTGAATAGGCATTTATAAAAATATTTTTTTCGCTTTGTCTTAAAATGTATCAAATGTATATAAAATGGATAAGACGGGACAGAAATTATTGTTTCACAAGCCTTCAAAATAAATTTAATACATTTTTATCTCTTTCAATGATGGAAGTTAGTATTCATTTTTGTATTTTCTGCATAATCAAAAAAAATACTAAAAAATTTAATAAGTTTTTTTAAAGTAATTTTTTTAATAAAAAATGCCCTTTTTCTTGTTATTTTTGTTGTTATTTTTTTCAATCTCTTAATGGCGACATTCAATCTTGTTTTATTGTTGTTGTTGTTACTTATGGCATTTGCCATGGACAAGCCCGCTGATGCTTCAGCAGATTTTAAGCCGAAATAAGCGCCAACGTTGTTTGAAGTTGTGCCAACTAGGGCCAAGAGTACGACTTAGCTACACAGTCTTCACATTCACTAACACAGCATCTTTTTACCGGGGGGCACAGTCACACGCCTCACATATAGAACACAGAAGAACAACCATGCTCTGACCAGGACTCGAAACCGGGACGCCCAGATCACGATAAAGTCGCTCTATCTCTGTGTCAGGATGCCGGTTCTAATATTGTAAAAAACCCAAATGACGCATGCTGATTAATACAGAAAATATAAGGAAACAAAGCGGTCAGGGTTTTATTCTTATATACTGCTTCAATATCGCGTGTGAGACAAGTGCCCGTCTTTATCATCAAGCTAAAGAGAAGAGGCATCCGTAACGCCTAAGCTAAAGCCTACATACAAAACCGAACACCCGGAGTTTTTCTATCATTATTTACCATTAAAACACAAAAACATCGGCCAACTAAGATTATCTCCATGACTTTCTTCCTAATCGCACGGCCAAATCCATCTTCTGTCACAAACTCAACAGAAATGTTTAATTAGACAATAGCGCAATGACCTCTTTTAAAATTAACTTCACAATTATTCATGTCAAGGAACAGGTTAGGGAACACATTTGCATATTCGCTGAGTTCAATCCGTCTTAAAATAAAGAACGCCTTCAACTGATCTTAGTCATTCCCCGCAGGTAGGATATTGAGAAACGGTTTTCCCACCTGTAGAGTACAAAGTGTGGAGTTGTAAGATAACCGAAGGATGTATTTCCAAATCTGAAATTATTTGTGGCCTTTATTTGGGTCATTTTTTTAAATATTTATAAATAGGAATGGTTAACATGACCGAGACATAATTGTAATGAAAATAAATTATTTTATATTCAAACGTTGCTTTTAAAGTATTTCCAGTTATTTCAGTATACTTTCTTATTCCTTTTAATTTAATATATTTTGGGGAAAAAATGATCTGTCTCGTGAGTAAAATTATCTTTTTATTGATGCTAAAAAATTATTTCTTGATTTAAAATTTATTTTTTAAAGTTGCAAAGGATGCTTATATATCGTTTATAAATGTTCGATTTTCTGAGTCCAGGCTCATAAAAAAAATCGACGCCCGAATGTTTGAAAATCTTGATTTATAATTGGAACTGACATTTTGTTGCCAGTTTTGATAACATCACTGAATATTTATTTGACATCAAACATCGAACATTTACGATCGTGCTTAACATTAGATCATAAAATCCTGTGTTGCGTACAGATTTACTTGTAACATCACACATCGGTTAAAAAATATTTCTAAACAAAAAATCTAACAGAAATATATGTTAGGTTTTATTTGCTAGGACACAAAGCGCTTCTCACATCTTTTTTTATTAAAATGGATAAAAGTTTTCGCTGTGTTATTTTTTAATGGTTAACAGTTAAGTACTGTTCTTTCTATCATTTAACATAAATTGGTATATATTGGTGTGGGAAGGAATTTAGGTGCCGTATATCATATTGTCACGAAGATGTAAATAATAACAAATCACAAATTAACAACCTCTTGGCAAAGTCCTAAAACGCTTTGGATGTAGGACTGCATACTCTCACCCACGCATTGAGCTATCATTGGCTATCTTCTCATATTTCTGCTAATCCCTAAAAAGTTGAAACAGTTGAGTTTTAAATGCTTTTTAAGAATTCAAAGTATCCTCATGGGTGACAAATCACCGCTTTGCTCTGGCATCGAGGAAGAAATAAGTTTTTATTAAATGTTATAATAGGAATAAATATTTGTTAAATCATATCGTCCCATCTGTTAAATTTAGCCACTCTATCGCATTCTTTGAATCACTTTCTAAGATCTCCAATTACTTCCCGAAATATCAACAGGTTACTTAATTGTTAGTATTCCGGTGTAATTACTGTTGGCTTCATTTCTTCGAGCATTTTTTTCTCATTTCCTTTATTTTGGAAAGTACAGTCCAAATTTTGGAGTAATACACTTAAACGACGGCTTGAATGTGTACTATCACCGGAATCCACTGTAAAATGGTTTTTACCCGGAGCCTTCAGCCAAACGTTTCGTGAAGATACAAAGAATAGCAAGTCATGAAATAACACTTATATCAAATTCAACAGCTTGAAGCAATTAGTAACATATAGGGGAAGAATTGACTTCACTATTTGTGGAACTCAAAATTTATACCATTACAGAATAATCAAGAATTATAAAGAATGCCATAAAAAGTTCTAGAAGCTTCCAGAACATTAACAAATGAATAATAAGAAATTAAAATTCAAGTTCAACCTTTAAGTAATATGACTTGGTCGGGATTCGAGCTCCCGACTACGTGCTTTCCAAGCATGTACTGAGCTACCAAACGCGTACTGATTATGTGCAGATGTGCACATCTGCACATAGCTTGTGTGACAAATCTCTACCACCTTGGTTATGTGCAGATCTTCCTTTTGGACAATTATTACAAATTTAATTTTCTTACGAAACGCATAATGTTTATTTTTTATTCAAAATTTATGTAGTACTTTTTTCAACATGCTCTGCAGTTTTTTAAATAGAGAATAATCTATTCGATCATAAATATTGTATAACTGTCTTAATGTTCACAATCAGAAGAAAAAAATTGAAAATTTCGTTTCATTTATCGGTCGGACAAAAGGTATTTGAAAAGAGTTGAAGAGTGGATAGGAATGCAACTTATTTTTTAATTCAGAGACTAGATAATTTAGTTTCTTAAGTTGGCTGCAAGATTTTAAGCATATTATTTGATAAACATAAAAACTAAAAGATTGTTGCCTTTTTTTAATAATTTTTAAAGATTTTTGTCGTTTAATTACCATATTTTAATTTCATACAAGTTTTTTAAATATATTTATGCACAAATTTAAAAATATATTTAAAGTGTTTAACCTAAAATTCATTTCGAATGTAGATATATATATTTAAAATCTAAAATTTACTCGTACCTTTGAATGCCGGGACCATTCTCCAAACTTTGATTGGGCCCTGACTCGAAAACTGGCCGAGGATCAATTCTAAGTAGTAGAGCGGTCTGCCAATAATAAACAGCAGCAATAAATAGGGTATCAAAAAAGCACCTAAAATTGACAGAAAAATATTTTTCAACAAAACACAAGCTTCTTTTAGAAGAACTGTACTTTATTCTACTGCTTGATTGATTGATTTTAAACGCAAAAAACATTTTGTTAATAAGTTATTTTTCTTAACATTAGTCAGCATAATTGATAAAAATGTGTTTAATAGACACAAGTATTAAGGTAAGTAAATATCAAAATTGTTGAAAAAAGTAATTTAGGAGGAAATTATACTTTTTACATACCTCGTTTTAGTAAATCAGTACTTTTTATTCAGCTTTTTTTTAAACTAAAATGTCAATTTTTTTAAATTTGATTTTAACATGTTTATAATGTAAATCATATTTTTATTTCATTATTTAAACTATATAAAGTAAAAAATAAATAATTGTTATAGGAATGAATTGAAATAATATTTGCTAGTATTAACTTAACGTTAAATAAATCAATGTGAAAAGAAAATTGAATATGTATAAATCTTTTATCTCAATAAAACAACGATGTAAATTCATAAAAAATGGGATAATTGGAGGAAAAAATTGATAAAAAGTATAGATTAATTATCCCTGTCTAAAGATTTGAAAAATTAGTCTTCCAGAAGAAATATATGTTTATGTCTATTCGGTTAAAATTTCGCATCGAGCTAAAAAAAATAGTTTAGAAAATAAATATGCAAGATATTAGAAAGGAATCATAATATAGATCGTCTGACAATACAAGAGCGTTTTTTGTTTTGTTTTGTTTTGTTTAAAGCGCTCCAAAAAATACATCTGATGCCATTTTATATTTAGAAAATGCAGTTTTGATATTTTTTTTCCATTCAATTTCAGTTCTATGTCACTTTTATCATTTCATATCTAAAGTCACATAAAATTTATCATCGACTTTTTTAATTTAAAAATAACTGAAGGAATGAATATTTCTCATTCGTTAAAATAAAGGAATATTCTATAAGAGTATGAATGCTTTCTATAATGAACTTTTGAAAAATTTAGTTTTTGCCTGAAAAGAATATTAAAAAACACTTTTAAGTCTTCAATGCAAGTTGGTATGTGTTTATTTAAACAAATATTTTATGACAGTATTTTATAAAACTTGGAATCAATTCATAATTCTAGATTCACTTTACAATCTCGATCGATTCAATTGCAAGAATTATTTTCCTTTCTTTCGCTTTAAAACTCTTTATAAAATCCTTCCAAAATTTTATCCAAATTTTTCCTTAATTTTTATAATATAATGCAGTTATTTTTTCCTTTGGTTTAAGTGCTATTTAACTGAATGGTATAGGTCCATTTGCCATTTTCTATTTATTTAAATGATTCACTATTTAAATATAACGGGCAGTAAGTAATAATGAATCTGAATTAATGAGAGCTTTGCATCAACAAATCAAAATAACTGTAAATCATTGTAAGTTTTAGTTTGTCTTAAGAGAATAGGGAACGAAATTTAATTTTTGTTTGAGATGTGTGTTTCAAGAAAGATTTGGTTGGGGAAAAAATTTGTGCAAGATTTTTTTTAAAAAAAATTAATCAGTAAAAAGAAAGGTTTTGAGTCATAATACAATAATTTATTTTTACTTGAAGAAAAAATTGATTGGCATTTCATAATAATTAGGCGTTTATACAAACGATCATTATACGCATGACGCAGCATGCTTTACATACTTTCAAATAACTCATTTTAAAAATTTGAGAAAAATCACACATATTTGCAACTTTTTTAAAAATTTAAGCGATTTTTCTTTAATGATGTTAAATGAAAAAATACAGCATTCTATCTTTTACTGAGTTTTTACAAGTCTAGTATCAAAATATTTTGATCATACCAACATTAGAAGCATACACATTTCAGACAAGTGTGCATTAAAAAACTATTTCAAAGCATCTGTTATCAAATGAATGTGAGTAATAATTATTATACATCATTATATTATTTTTTTTTATTTCATGACTTGTTCATCATTTTGCATGAAAATTTTAAAACGTTCTCATTGTATGCAAATTATGTTTTTTACTAAATTACCTTACATGAAAACCAAAGCTGAAGCAATTGCAATATTATATGGCATTCACCTACCTCCACCATTGTTGTAGGCTACATTTGGAAATCGCCAAATATTCCCAAGACCGACAGACATGGAAAGGCACAGTAGCAAACTTTGAATTCCTTTCGACCACGTGGCTCTTTCCGGATGTTCATCTTCTTTGACCGGGACTTTAGGTTGGACGTTAAGCTGAAATGAAAACATAAAATTTTCAGATTTGTTTTAGAACTAATAAAAATTTGAAAAGATTTATCAAGAAAAATATGAATACACATATGTTCTTACAACGCCAATTTTCCTTAATTTTCAAATATTTCCTTCTTTTTTTTCAAACTATATTCTTTTAAATTTTCACAATAATTTACCCATTTCTTTGACAATATCTTTACTTACTTGAATGCAAAGCATACAATGCATTATTAAAAATTTCTACATCAAAAATGTCATGGATCGCCATGAGTCCATCCTCACTGAGGCATAAAAGAAAAAAACTATTCTTGCAATCATTTAATTTTTATCCCTTTGTGAAGGCAAAAGATTCTGTAACTAGAATTGAAGACTAAAGTTAAACATTTTAATCAAATTTTGGAGCAGTTCCTCTCAGTGATCCTATCTGCTCATTCGTACTTGAATTCGGAATCCAAAATGCAACAAGTTATATGATGGAATTCAGATATGATTTACATGCAAAGACTGTAAATATGAATCAAATTTTATACCAAATTCGATGAAAGGGTGTTTTCTAAATAGCAACTAATCTTGCTTATATAAAATTCGTTTAAAAATAGTATTTGATTATTTTCTGTATGCCAACAATAGACCTCTGTCAAATTTTAAATTAATCCATCAAATACTGTATTTTCTATTTTGTAATCTATTCCTATGTTTGAACGCAATAACTCAAAACATTAACAGCATATATGACCTTTAGTGTCTAGTGATTAAACATGAACCAAATAAGAAGAACTATGTGAAATCTTTGCATATAATAGTTCAATGAAAAAAGACACAAAATCTATAGTCAGTACTATACTGATACGAAAATCTTCACAAGAACGTTTCGAAGATGCAGACTATATTTTCTAGGAAAACGTGTATTAAATATGTACAACAAAAGGTAAAATTTGTAGCGAATTAACTTTATTTAATCCGCTAATTTCGGTTAACAACAAAGTTATAGAAGGAACGTCAAACAGAAAACACGCTCTCTCAAACTAAGCCAACTATAGTTGCTCATTCTCCTAACTGATCTTCTCCCTTCCTTAAGCCACGCCTTTAAATAGCGTCCTATTAAAGTGGGCGTGGCAACCTTGGCAACAGCTCGCTCGTTCCGGACTAGTATGGAACTATCTCCGACTTTCTCTTGGAACAAATCTTTATTTCTCAGCTTCTACTATGCATTTTAGCGAGTAGTAAAAACCGTTAGCTAACTCATTACATTTATAACACACATACATCGCCAATTTAGTCAGATATGGCGATCTTCTGCTGTAAATACCCTTAAAAGGTCTTTCTTCGCTGACGTGAAATACAATTACAATTAATTTTATACAATTAAACTATTTACAAATATTTATAATATTTACATAAAAATTCAGAAATATTTACAATATTTACATCTAATTTACGCCTAATTCATCACATTCTTGTATTCACACAAAGCAAAATGCATTGTATTGTGTGAATAGAAAAGAAATTAAGTAGATAATCTTAAGTTTTCTATGAATTAGTTATTTAAAAAATTTTCTTCTTGAAAATACTTGATTAATTGCTCACTTAGATAAACTTTCTTTAGTACTCTGAGTATTTACAAATAAGGAGAAAAAGACGTTTCATTTAAAATCATATTTGTTTTATACAGGTTGGGAAATGAAGTCATGCTGTTGACTTCAAATCTATTTTAGTTGTCATAAATAAACCACAAGGAAAAACCACAACTGACCTGCGAAATGGAGATTCGTGGTACCGCAAAACTGTCTCTACTATTCCGTTGCTTTTCAAGGTCGTATGAGCTGGAGCTGAATCCCAAATTAATAGCCTGCAAATAATTAAACAATTCTGTTAATTAGTTAATGATATTACATTTAGGAAAAAGGAAAAAAGGCATAAGTGAATGTTTATTTCATTATAAAATTTATAAAACTTATTTAAAAAATTTTAATCTTTAGAAAATTTTAAAATGAATTTAAAGCTGAAATAAAAAATTAAGTTTCTCCTTTATGAGCAAAATGATGAAACAAATTTATTTAGTAATGAAAAAAATATTTTTCAAAATATTTTTGGTATGTATTAAATATCATGGATACATATTAAAATCCAGGCTGAAAATTTAAGCTAATTCTTCCTTAGAATATATATTTTCATTAATTATAGATAAGCTGGAATTGGCTTACTATCTTCTATAAGAACTCGTTTAGATTTTAAGAAATAGCTGTTGGTAATATAGTGAATTTAACACCATTCCATTTCACACAGAAATTTTCATTTGCCTAACTCTTAACTATTCTTTAAAAAAGTCATTTATTTAATTATCAATTTATTCAATTATTAATTTGGAGACGAGAATTAAAATTATTGCATATGTGGCGCTAGCTTCATAAGCCAGATAACATCTACGATACCGAAGTCGACTTTTGTATTATGGTCATGCTATTCTCCTACTGGCCCTAACATCGTAGGTTCGTATCGCGGCCTTTCATACGGTACAAACCCCAAAATCTTCCTTTTTATACATTCGAAATATATCTCATTTCAATTATTGTCAGGAAAAACAGTATTTTCAGATTTTTGCTGAAAATCTAACTTGGAAAAAGTTTACCCATTCAGCAATTTAAAAAAAAATTGTAAAAGGAAGAAAACATGCAAGTAAGTAATTCTAAATAAGAGTATACTGGTTAGTTATATTCCAAAGTTATTTTACTTATCTTCTACTACACGAAAATCACATCACATTACAGGAAATTGCTTTAAGATTTTATCAAATTGTTATCTATTAAAAAAACATTTTGCTAGATATAAAATAGTCAGTGAAATCAAAGAGTATTTATTTGAATTATGTGACTCTAGCATTATATTCATATAAATCCGGTTGATAGACCATCCTATCTCATCAGAGATCAATTTAATACAGTCTATGACGTACCGCATCCAAAAATGGCAAAGAGTTTTTAGTTTTAGTAAAACTCAAATAATCTACTCTTAAACAAGATTTACTGGGAAATCATTTTTGAAAACCATTATGTGTTGAAAAAGAGAACTGTAAGAATTGTTTATATCTATTGCATAAACCCAAAAGAAAAAAAGTCGTATTTCAGTGGCATAAAGTAATAATAGATTTTTTAAAAATGGAAAAATAAATAAATAAAACAGCATAAAAGAGTTTTAAAATTTATATTAACCTGATAGTTTAATTTAATAAGCTTTAATGAATTCTAAGATTTATTAGAATTTTGCTTTTATTTTCATAACAGTTCAATGTTCGTTGAAAATTGGGCCTATCGAAAGATTCCATTCAAAATTCCAATGAAATATTTACAGTTTCCTTGGTGCAGAAGCTTAGACAAAATATACATAATTTTCCCCAAGAAATTTATTTTTACAAATCTTCACAACAAAGAAAAAAAAAAGAAGAAAATCGTTTACTTCTAGTTAAAGTTCAACCGGGTTTTTTAAAAGATATTACAATTTAAAAATATTAGCTTGATCATTCTTTTATTCAAATTATTGTAAACTGCCATCCATAAAAATTAAATTGTTACTTTCACTAGATATCTCCATTATTATAACTCCTTCTTTAAAAAATCCCAATTTTTAATCACGTAATTACCAATTAAAAATATTTAATATTCTTCCTTTGTTTCACATCTCTGTTCCTTACAACTGTAATAAAATTCATCAACATTCAACGTATAGAGATAAAAAAGAAATTTAAAAAATATTTTATATTTTCTAGAAATCTAAAGCATTTGATAGATTTTTTTTTAATTTTATACACAAATACAATGAAGCATAGGGAAATTTTAATAAATCCTTCAAGATAATTATTAAATAAAATTCTTTTTTAATTAATATTAATTAATACAGATATATTAAATGATTGTATTCATTAGTTTCCGTATGCCAAGTAATGTTTAATAATAAATAATTGGCTGCAGAGCTTTCAACGGTTTGCAAAAATCTTTTGGTATTTTTTTAGAATTATGGTTTTTAAAAATCGTTTGATACAACTAATATTTAAATTTTAATTAAAAATTGTAATTCAAAGCAACAAAAGACAACAATTTGTGTAGTACTGATTGTAATATGAATGTTATTATATTTACTTATTAAAAAATATATTTATTCCATAGAGAGCTACTATTAAATATAATATTACTTTCTTGCAAACGATTTTGAAAACGGTTACAGTTATTTTATTGATGTTTTACGTTTACGATAATCCAAACCAAGTTAAGAAAAGATAGATAGTTCAAGCAATCTCTGGTATATTAGTTAGGGTGCAGTAGCTTTAAAGTTAATATTTTGTAAAAATAAATATTTTGTTCGCATTGAAATGAGGGATTCAGAAATAGATTATAAACAACATGTTATACATTTGAAATTTATTTTTTTGAATCCTAAAATTATTTGTTTTTTGTATTATCAATTTGTCAAGTAAGATATATCTTTCAAAAGAATTTTTATGATGTTTAATAAACGTTCTGAAAGGGGGATATTTCGAAAATAATATTTAAAATACTGAAAAAAAGAACTCGTTTATAGTTTATCTTGAATTCATAATTAATATACAGTATATCTTAAATTCATCATTGCCTTCTCAGAATTTTGATAATAATTTTTTTCAATTTCTTTCAACCTTGTAATTTTCAAAAACATCCAAATTTAAAAGTTTTATGAAATAATAAAATGAAGCGATTTACAAATAGTATGCCAATTTATATTCAACATGTTCAAAAAATAGAGAAGATTATTCTCACGAATCTAGGAAAATTATTCTACGAACTGTCCGCCTTTTTGAGAAATTGTCGCTGACTTCAAATAATAGAGTTAATCGAAAAACGATTCTTCGGTCGTTACACTAAATGACACACTATGTGTTTGCGTTCCTTTGTTTTGCTCGCTTATGTTCAACAACATGGTATAAAAAACGCTTTAATCAGCATTTGTTAGAATCCATTAGAACCATCAGTCCATACATCTTCGCTTTTGAAAAGGAAATTATTATGTTTTTTTAATGAGCCGTGATTAAAAGTCGACATATAATTAAATTATTTCCGCTGAAATGCTTTTGGAAATCTTGTCAATAACCCTTTTTTTCTCAATTGAATGCATTTTGCAATGTAATTTAAACTG
>JAOUZG010026641.1:20109249-20122464 GCA_026289955.1 Argiope argentata | reverse complement strand
GTAAGCAAGCAATACTTTGATCTGTATTATGAATGAAATCAAACTCTTGCTGATAATTTAAATTTGAAATCCATTATGCATTCTGTTTGAAGGGTTTTTTTAAAAATTTAGTTATAATAACGTTCGATTGTAAAGCAACACTAGGGATATTTTGGGACCGACCTCGTAATTTTGAACCACGATCAGACGACAAGGATGCCACCTGAGCTGGCACCCTTCCTCTCCACACCAGTGGGAGGAAGTTTGGCTTAACGAATGTAACGTGCAATAGATCCCTTTACATGAGAATTCTTCGGTGGAATCGGGTCTCGAACATGAAACCCTGCGACTCACACGCCGAGACCTTACCACTAGGCCACCGCGGCTCGTGCATTTTGTCTGAAGAAAGCTTCAGATTTGTATGCATACAGAATAGTATGATATACCTTGTAGTTCATCAAATGAAAGACGAAAGGCCTAGTTATATACTGTGACGTTATATGAATTTAATCCACTTTTTTTGTTTTGTTTTAAAATCATACATAAAACTTGACAAAAGCCATGAACTTAGCATTTTATATATAAAATTAATACCTCATAAAAATTTATAAGATTAAAAACTGTAGAGGTTATAATAATTTAGGCTGATATTTAATGAAAAAATTCAAAAACTAATATTCAATGAAAAATTAAAAGTTTAAAAGAAAGAATGTATGAAACTTTTTGTCCTTTGGAACACACACAAAAAAAGTCTTTAAATGGACTGTGCTATGAGAATGCACTTACAGATAATAAAAAATAAATAAAAAGATTAAAATGAAATCTACTATACATATTTCAATCGTAGAAGTCGAACAGTCTCCTAAAGCGTCAATACACGCGCACGCACGTTCATCTTTATTACTTTCCCGAGTCGAAGCATACAAAAAGAAAGATTGTAGTCTCAAAAAATGTGAATGTGAGACCAACAAAACCCCTTATTTCAGACATTTTTGAATTACGAAAAATATATTTTAAGCCTTATATCTGTCTCTGAATACAATAAATCAAACACAACTTTGAGCTAAAAGAATGAAATTTGGTTCCAGATATCAAATTTTTAGATTTCTATCGGATTTGAACAAAATCCATTAAGAGGAAATTTTTCTGTCTCGTGAGCATATTGTTGTTGTTGTTGTTTCTAATGGCACTTGCCTATGGACAAGCTCGCTGCTGGACCCAGCAGCAGATTTAAGCCGAATGAAGCGTCTCTTGTTTCAAGTAGCGCCAACTAGGGCCAAGAGTACGACTTTTGCTACACACTCATCACATTCGCTTGCACAACCCCTTTTTACAGGGGGGCACATTCACACATCTCACAGATAGCACACAGAATAACAACCATGCCTGAACCAGGACTCGAACCCGGGACCTCCTGAACACGAGGCAGACGCGCTACCTCTGTGCTAGCAAGCCGGCCCGTGAGCATATTAATATGAATTAATAATCGAACAAAACGAAGAGGCCTAGATACTTCATACTTTACATGTAAAATTAGATCCGTACTAAATTGGAAACCACATCCGTCAGGCAGTTCAACATCTGTCAATCTGTACTTTCCGAAGCATGTAAATGCAATCACTGAAAAATTCAATGACTTAAATATTTAAAATTTAGTATGTGATTTTGTGACGACAATTATAGTTCATTGTCGAATTTTAGTTTCGAATAATCTTCAAAAGAAATCTCAATTCTGTTTGGCACTTAAGTGTTAACCAACCGGCGTCCTGGCATAGCGGTAGATTGTCTTCGCCATGATACAGGCGTCCCGGGTTCAGGCACAGTTGTTTTTCTGAGTTCTATCTGTAAGGTGTGTGAACGTATCCTCTCCCCTCTGTAAAAAAGGACTGTGTTGTGATGAGTGAGTAGCTAAGTCGTTCTCTTAGCATTAATTGGCACTAGTTCAAAACAAGAGACGCTCATTTCGGCTTAAAAATCTCTAACGCATCAGCGAAGCTTCTCCATGACAAGTGCCAGTAAAAACAACAACAACAGTGTTAATCAAATCCCGGATACTTACGTATTAGACCGTCGATCTTCATCGCCAAATTTGAAGGCGTCGCCAAAAAGATTGCTAAACTACCAATAAAGGCAAAAAACCTCCCTTATTATTTAAAAAACTGTTCAAACCTTAACTGTCGTCCACCATTTTTTTGATTTCATTGGCGTCGACGGTTTATCGCCAAATTTGAATCCATCACCATTGAGTTACTAAACCGTTGGTGACCTTTGACAACGGCAGTCTAATACGTTGTTGTTGTTGTTACTTATGGAACTTGGCTATGGACAAGCTCCCCGCTGATACATCAGCAGATTTAAGCCGAAAGGAGCGTCTCTTGTTTTTGAAGTAGCGCCAACCAGTGCCAAGAGTACGACTTAGCTACACCCCACATTTACTTGCACAGCCCCTTTTTACACGGGGGGGCACTGTCACACATCCCTCAGATAGCACATAGAAGATCAACAATGCCCAAACTGGGACTCGAACCCGTGACTCCAGAGCATGAGGAAGACGCTCTGTGCTCTCAGAAATCCGGCAAATACGTACGTAAGCACCAAATCCCGTTATTAATCGCCAAAGATCGCACTACTACAGGTTCTTGCGCGATCATTATTCACAATTTGCTTATAGTTATTAATAGACACATATATTTATTATAGAGTATTAGAGAAAGTTCCAAAGGGACCACTTCCACCTGTTATAAATAAAGAAGCGATATTAAATTGCAAGAGAGTATTGTCCATAAAACCATATTTTTTCAACATTACTAGAGCTGTTTATAAGCAATTTACATTTCTTAGAAATCTCTGATGAAAAATTATACAATTAATTAACGAAACAACAATAAAACAAATCCCAAGCATCTACCTGGCTTAAAACAATGAACAAACATTATTTTTTTTTCTGAAACAATCATTCGTAAAATTACTGTTTCCGTATTGAGGAAAACTATAAAACTTTCAACAAAACTGTCCTTTATTGACTTCTTTTATTGAATTTTCCCATTGAAGTTTGATTTATTGCGTAAATCCTTAAAAACTCCTTCAGCTTTATATGATTGATTTTACTTAAGCGGTAACACAAATAAACTTACTGGAAACTTTTTTTTTTCGTTCTAGGAATTACATAAACGTAAGCGTTTGATAGCGAATCTATTTTATTGTCCTAGTTGTTCATTCTAATTCAAGGTTACTCTTTTAATTTTAATTCACTGCATTAAAATTTATCTTTCTATTGTTTGATTTGTGTTCAGTTTCTACAGAATTAATGTAATACTTAGTTTTATAACTTTTATTTAACATAATTCTTATTAAGTTTACAATTTTTTATATCGTTGTAACCCTTTCAATATAAAAATTAAGTGTTCTTGATGATAATGCCCTTTTCCGATAATTTGATATCTTACTACTTAGCAATCAACGTGCTTAATCATTTATTGAAAGCCTGAATAGATGAAGTTAGAATTTAGCAAACGTGTCTTTGTAGAAGTAATCGTTTCTCCGCAGTTATAAAAGTCAATGCGATAATTCTTTTCTCATAGAAAGAAAAAATAACCGATGTGTTAAATAATAAAAAAACAAGTAATATAAAAAAATTAAGTCAATTTCTACTTAGATCAACAAGGAAAATTTCTTTTTTAGTTATCTTTTATTAAATAATTAGAATTAATAGAAATAATTCATTAATAAAATTATATCTGTACAAAACAAAATCAAGTTCTTATACGTTGAAAATAAATCGGAACAGACTCCGAAGGCATTCAACTAGAGTTGAATTATTCACACCAATTGAGGATTCAATTTGAGGCAACGCAAATGTTTGAATTTGTTACGCCAATTGGGTTAACGCAATACAGATTACAAATTTTTAATTTTCTTTATTCTGTATTATTTTAATTCAAAGGTGCTTCAAAACGAATCTAAAAAATTGATTCATTAACAATGTTTAATTTGAAATGCATCAAACATTATGAAAATAAACAGAATCGTTTGAAATAATCGACCGAAAACATGTTAAACCTAACTTCATTAGCTTGGGGGAAAAAACAAACTGAGTTCATTACTTAGTTAGCGATGGAGAATTGACGATTTTTGGCGAGAAAGTTAGTTTTTGATTAATAAATAAAAACTAATTAATTTATATT
Source organism: Argiope argentata (assembly GCA_026289955.1). Classification (NCBI taxonomy): domain Eukaryota; kingdom Metazoa; phylum Arthropoda; class Arachnida; order Araneae; family Araneidae; genus Argiope; species Argiope argentata. Next base: position 20,118,301 of record JAOUZG010026641.1, on the reverse strand, counting down.
TTCAAAAACTGTATTAATATCAAGTGTCATCCACTACAAGTTTTAAAAAATTTACTTGAACTCGATTGGATGAATAAAAAGTATTTTATTAGTGATTGAAAGTTGAATTATATATATATTGGGAGAGTGTGAGATAAGAGTAGGAATTGAAAAAATTTGAGTGTTATTGATGATAATGCCCTTTTTCAATAATTTGATACCTTACTACTTAGCAATCATCGTGCTACTTAGCAATCATCGTATCATTCATGGAAAGTCTGAACAGATGCTTTAAAGTTAAAACTTAACAAATGTAAGTATCTTCGTTGAAATTTTATAATCACTTTCCCTCAGTTATAAAAGTTAATGCGATTATTCTTCCCCCATAGGAAAGAAACAATGATGTGCTGAATAATTCAAAATAAAGGAGATTTAGTATAATAAAACTAACAAAAGTAATTTTTAGTATCGTACTATCGAAATTTGTATATTAATAATTATTCTTTAATTTCATTATTTGTATTATTATTATTTAATCTAATGTTTTTCATTTCAATTTTCCATTTTATTTTTTAATTATTCTTCTAAATATAATTTTTTTTTGTTTTATCCTTAAGCCGAAAAGATCACTATTCTTATTTATTTAAATCTCCATTAATTTGATTAGATCAACTGTATATTGTATATGTATATATTAGATCAACTGTATATCAATGTCATATTTTTTAGTTTAAAACGTTAAAAAGTATTTTTCTGTAAATTTATATAATCAACATCAATCAATATCTCTTAAAATAACATATCATTATTTCAAAAAATTTTATTTACATAGAAAAAAAGGAAAAGCACATAGCTCACAATATTGAAAACAAATTTTTGAAAATAATATTTGATTATTTAAATACTTCTATTCGAAAAATAAAATGTGTAAACTCATAAAAAACCTAAACCTTTTTTAACAATACTTTATTAAAGTATCGAATAATATTAAACAAATTAAATTTTTCTGTAATTTTTAGCATTTAATTTAAAATTCCTTAATATTCATATTATGAAAGGAATATTTATCAACTTCTCTACCAGAGGCCGCCACTAATAATGAAATCAAAATTTGATTAATTCATTGAATTAACTAATAGTAAAATTCTGAAATATATTAAAACTATACAATGTCTTTTAGAAATTTGGGAAATCTAGGGCACCATTAAGTGAGTGAAATATCTATTTCAAAATTCTATCTTTACAAACATGAAATGAATAAAAAATGTTTAAAAACTTTATTTTTTATAAATTTTTGTAAATAGACGTTTAAATATATGCACTAACTAATCATGAGGCGTCCCCCTCAAAAAGAAATTTCATTTCTCCTAATCTGTCTTTAGAAGAAATCTTTGAGACTTGTCTACTTCTCTGATTTCTGTATCTTTACAGTTAAATCTCTCCATTTTCACTCATAAATAAGCTATAAAGTGGAACGAAAGTAACTGCAACCGTGATAAAAAGCACTGCACGAAGTCGTAATTTTCTTTTATGAATTTCCATCTTTTGAGACGCCTGTTGAATACAAATAATCCCTCACACCGTGTTCTCGCCTTAATTCTTGTTGCGACAATCCTGATGAGATGGTTTATCACGTTTCAGAATTGTAAATTTAGAATCTAAACGGATGTTCGCTGATTTAAAATCTATTTTAATTTTCGAATACTCTGAAAAAATAAATTTGTAATTTGTAACTATAATGGTTCAAGAAGATGCGACTTGCTTAGTTTTCTTACTTAATCCCTGCCTGAATAAAATTGATTTTTATCACATTTCGTGCTCTTTTCTCTAATTTTTATGTCAATGTTTTTCCATATACGCTAACAAAAGTTTCCTCTTTTGATTGATGTGAAGATTAGATTAAGTTAATTGTGCTAGGTAATATGCTGATATTATGTGATAAAAGGGTTCTGAAGGATAAAACCACATAACTCTACTAACAATCAAATTGTGTGTGTGTGTGTGTGTGTGTGTGTGTGTGTGTGTGTGTGTGTGTGTGTGTGTGTGTGTGTGTGTGTGTGTGTGTGTGTGTGTGTGTGTGTGTGTGTGTGTGTGTGTGTGTGTGGGTGTGTGGGTGTGTGTGTGTGTGTGTGTGTGTGTGTGTGTGTGTGTGTGTGTGTGTGTGTGTGTGTGTGTGTGTGTGTGTGACTCTACTAATAATTAAAATGAGTGTACATCTGTAATTCTACTTATTATCAAAATGTGTGTGTGACTCTACTAATGATTAAAGTGTGTTTATTTTACTAATAATTAAAATGTGTGTGATTCTACTTATAATTAAAATAAGTGTACATCTGTAATTCTACTAATAATCAAAATGTGTGTGACTCTACTAATGATTAAAGTGTGTATGATTTTACTAATAATTAAAATGTCTGTGTGTGATTCTACTTATAATTAAAATGAGTGTGTGTATGTAATTCTACTAATAACCAAAATGTGTGTGTTGACTCTACTAATGATTAAAGTGTGTGTGTGTGTATGTGATTGTGTGATTCTACTAATAATTAAAATGTATGTACTTGTGACTCTACTAATAATTAAAGTATGTGAGGGATCTTGCTAATATTTAAAATGTGTATGTATGATTCTACTAATAATTAAAATGTGTGCGTGTTTGTGACTCTACTAATGATTAAAGTGTTTTTGTGGGATTTTACTAATAATAAAAATATTGCAAAGAAGTAATGCGCAATGCAATAATTTCTTGATACATTTAATTTTTCAATATCTTCCTATCGAAAAAGATTGATTACGAGACCATTTTTGTGACACATGATTATGCGGGTCCTTTTTTTATGATATTATTATCCAATAATTACTTTATTCTAAGCATCATTTTTAATTTATTGGTAATAATTTATTTAAAGGCTTTTTAAAATTTTGCTATAGCATGCGCCATTTTCTTTTCTGTTTAACATTATATTTAGGGACTGGGATACTATTATTAATAATGGTACATCTAAGTTAAATGCTCTGATAGCTATCACCTGGAAGAACAGAGATGAAGTATCTTTTAACTGCTTTTAAGAGAAAATGTACATTTCTCTTAAATATTTTTAATTAATAATTGATAATACCTTTTGATTCAATGAATAATAAATTATAAAAAATTCTTAAACAGTTTCATAGACTGCTAAAAATTTGAATGATTGAAATAAAGTGCAAAAAATCATATAGCAAACGATATTTTTTTCGACTTGGAAATTAATTAAAACCAATTTGTTTTTGTAATGTTTCTCAAAACAAAACAAAACAAAATTTGCTTTAGAGAATCGATGATCAAAATAAAAATCTTTGAATGAGAAAGCTCATTTAGATTTTCTTCAAAGATATATGCCTCAAAGCTAAGAGAAAGGAATATACTTAACCAGCATCAATGTTTTATTGAACTGAGAAAAAATATTCTGATTAATTGCACATAACATGCCAAAATTTATCATGGCAACCCAAGCTGTTATAACTTTTATGTCCGTATTTATTCGATACCACTATCTTCTGAAATCTGGAAACCGGGGATAAAAGCCATTGTAGCTATAAATCCCGATACCTTATATCTTTCAAGATCTTATAAAAATTAATAAATGTTCCTATTTTCAAACTGTAAAGTAGAGATAAATGAGGAGAAATGCTGCCTCTGCTTGTTTATTGCAAATTTTGTTCTTATTTGTTAAACTGCAAAGGTAATAAATACATTACAATTTATCAATATTTAGAATTTCAATTGATAAAAAAATATTACATATAAATTTTGCATTTGCATTTTGAGGTTTTTTCAACAGAATTATTTAAATTTGATACTGTAAATTTGGTACTTTTCCATTAGCCGAGAGCAAATGTCGCTAATTGTGAAACTAATGTAAGCCGAGTCGCCAAGCGAAGCGAATGAGGAAAAAGTCAACGGAATACTGCATTATTTGGCGATTTTTCGCTTGGGCCTGGCTAACGGAAAAATACCTTAAATTTTTTAAATACTGAGTTAATAGTATGCATAATTTTTACATAATTTTTCTTGAAATTTAAATTATCTCAGAAACAATTGTTTAAATTTTCTTAATATCGTATTTTATTAATTCAAATAGTATTAATTTGAATCTGAGCACGGTTAGTAGAGTTTCATGAAAAACTTATGGAAAATTCGATAAAAATTTGTTGTTATTGTTGTTGTTTTTAGATATTTTTTGGATATTTAATTTTGATGCGATTCAGATGCAACAGCCATCCAAATATTTAATACTTGTGCAGTTATTAATATTACAAATGAATATATTCCGTTTGTTTTTCTGATGGTGCATTACAAAGCTGATAATGTGTTTTAATGTTAATATATTTTGAGCAATCATGCTATGAAATGTAATAATATGGGCTTTTAAGCGATTTTTCCGATCAATTAATATAATTAATTTAAAAGTAAGCGAAACTTTTTAAGGTGTGTGTGGGGGGGGAGAGGAAAAATTTCAAATATATAATTCCCCAAAAGCAAATTTTACATTATTAAAAAATTTCCAAAATTATCACTTTAATAATATAACATGCTGTCTTGCAACTTTTTTATAATTTCATCAATTCTTTTTTTGATTTGCAACAGTATCACATTCACAAATCTTCCAATCATTTGTAAGATTGGAAGATGTGTGACTGTTTTTAATCATTTGATCATTTTTAATCATTTGAAAGAAGCTATCTGAATATCTGAGATAAATTTTAATTTATTTAATTTAATTACTTAACTTCTAAGTCATGCAAGAGCTATAGGTAATTCCATGACTTACGAATGATAAATTTACTTTTACTCTAACTCTGCACGATTTTTTAAAAATGTGATTTTTCTTTTGATATGCATTAAATGCACGTGAATTATTTAGGAGATTTCCATGGCTTCTAAATCTATGATTATTTTGAATGAGCATTTCATCAGAAAAAAAGGCAATACTTCTTATTTCCAGAATTAAAATATCTACATCTAATAATTGATGCTACTAAAATATGTATTTTCTAATCAACTCGAAATTGAAATTATTGTGGTAACCGTTAGATGTATAAATATTTTAATAGCTAAAAAATCATTATCTTTCGTTTTTTTACTAAGAATTTTGTTCTGTTTTTTAGGTGTGTTTTATATCTTAAGAAAATGGCTGTTTGTTTTTCCCCTTGAGCATGTTGTTATGATCATAAATAATTTAATTTATCCGAATCAGACTTGGCATGCTATGTATTTTTTTATGTACATAAAAGATTAGATAGTTGCTAAGTTCTTTTTCTTTTAATTTATTTTCTTGCAATTTGCGCTTCTTTTATGCGGTAATATTATGTCATATCTAAAGGCATCTTCAGAAATTAATTTTTATACTCAATTGAGGACCAAATTTAATTCCGCTCGATTAGTCATTAATAATTTTAATTAAACCTCCTTCCTCGAAAACCATTTTACCTAAGGATTTCGTAAAGCTAAATAGTAAAGTTAAATTATTTTCATTAACTGCAAAACATTCAGCATATTTTCCTTTTGATTATGTAACAAAATTAAAACGATGGATGTTTTTGTGTTTTGTCTATGTTTCCCAATTCATTTCTTAATTATTTGTGTTTACTGTTTTCCTAATATCAAAAAAAATCAATAATTAAACTAACGTTTATAGACATAATGAAATTAATTTAGCAATTATTTAATAGAAGTTGGATGTTACATCCTTTTAGTTCAAAATTGCTTCATTTATTATAACTTAAATATTATTAAGATTTCGTTATTAAAACATCATGGAATAAAATCCTATAGAAACAAGTAATATAAACAAAATTTTAAGTCAGTTCCTCATTAGATGAACTAAGAAAATTTCATTTTAGTTACTTTTTATTAAATATTTACAATTAATGTAAATAATTAATCAAAAAATTATCCCTGGTCAAAACAAAATCATGTTTTAGTATCTTCTTCATTGAAAATAAATCAAAACACATTGAATTTTCAACGCCAATCGAGACAACGCAATACAGATTAGAAATTTTTTAATTTTCTTCTTTTTTTATTATTTTAATTCGAAAGTACTTCAAAATAAATCCGAAAAATCGATTCGTTAACAGTGTTTAGTTTTAAATGCATCAAACACCAGGAAAATAAACAGAATTGTTTGAAATAATGGGTCGAAAACATGTTAAGCCTAACCTCATTACCGTTGAAAAAAAAAGAAACTGAATTCGTTACTTATTTAGTGGTGGATAAATGAAGATTTCTGGCGAGAAAGTTATTTTTTTTAAATAATCAATAAAAAATTAATTCATTAATATTTGAAAAAACTGTATTAACATCAAATGTCATCCACAACTAGATTTAAAAAATTTGCTTGAACTTTGGTGGATGAATAAAAAGTGCTTTTTTAACAATTGAAAATTTGAATAAGATGTGTGTGTGTGTGTGTGTGTGTGTGTGTGTGTGTGTGTGTGTGTGTGTGTGTGTGTGTGTGTGTGTGTGTGTGTGTGTGTGTGTGTGTGTGTGTGTGTGTGTGTGTGTGTGTGTGTGTGTGTGTGTGTGTGTGTGTGTGTGTGTATTGGTTCACAGCTTCTTTCATAGAATTTGCCAGCATCACATGAATGTAAGAATTGCAAAGAAATCGGAATAAGTTGGCAATGAATATAGAATTCAAACAAATGCTCGCATGAATTATTTTGTAATTTTCATGTTTTATGCTCTAATGAAAATGTTGGAATGGTTTCACTTTTCTTGCAAGTATACGAAAGGGAGAAGTTTATGTTTGAATAGCTTTGTTTTGGTTCGATATTTTTGCTTCCGGAAACGGGTCAGTAAGACTTCCGTACTTCTTCTATTGGGTATTAAACAATGTAAAGGTTTGATGCTACTGAAATATATAATTTTTTTTTTAATTTTTCGAATTCTTTGAAATTACTTATATTTTTTACACTTCGATTGTAATTTTTTTTAATATCTTATTGTAAAAAAAAACCTTTTTTCTTGGGATTTTTTTAGTGTGAGCGATAGAGAAAGTGATTACTTCCAATGTTAGTTCTAAATTTTTATTCATATGTTGATAAGGAACACAGCACAAAAATAAAATAAAAATACGAAGGGAAACACAAACATTCTCAGAGCATCTTGTGCCTCCTTGATCTCAGATCGACTTCTCTTCCTCCTCGCTCTCTTCTCCCACTCTTCTTTCGGCAAACGGGATTACTGTGTGAGGTGAGCAGGGTTGCCAAAGTTGGTGGGCTTTACAATTATCCTGTTACATATGCATGCATTTGTGGTTGTATAAAGTAGAATATCAAACAGTAAGTCTCAAGCACTCTGGAAATGTCCGTAATATAAATTGATTCAATAGAGGTGGATTTTTTTTTTCATACCAAAATCTGTGATGTCTTATGAATGTATATTCAAATGCTTTTAAAAACTATATATTAACAAGAAAAGTTGTTTTCGTTGACTCAATAAAATAATAAAAGTGTGCAGAATTGCAGGGATTTATTCACTAATTCTACTGTAATAAGCTGAAATAGGGGCAGATGCTGTTTGTTTTCTAGTCATATTTGCACAACTCCTGTCGATACTGCTACGTTGAGTGGTGGCGGGGTGATCGGCTGTACACAAGAAGAAATCTTTTTTGCAAACGTCTTGGTTACACGATTTGAGGGATTTGTTTGCTAAAAGCATTTCATCCTTCTATAAGTACCATTTATATTTAGATGCAGATTTTGGATAATTATCTCCAGCATTTTTGGTGTGAAAAATAATGATATCATGACAAAATAAAGAACAAATTTCGTAATACCGCAGTGGATTAAGTTTAGAATGTGACAGTTAGGTTCAAAAGTAATTCTTATTAGTAAGATTATAATGTATTTTTTAAAGTAAATGGGTCTTTTAAGTTTTAGTAGCTGTGAATAGGTTTGAAAAGCATTTAAATTACATGCCTGTAAATCCAAATTCTAAATTTTTATGAGAAAATGTACAGTTTGACTTCTAAAAATGGATACAGAAGTCTTCTTGGAAAAGAATAGGAACTGTGATCATCCTTGTTTCACAGGTTGCATTATAAAGCAAAGAATAGTGCAACACAGGATTTCCAAAATAAATAAATTGCTCATACTTGATACCATATATATACCATAATATATTCATTTAATCTTGCTTTTAACGGTTATATTAATATTTTTTATTTAAATGAAAAGACAGATATCCTTATTTGTCAGCTGTGAATGATTTGATTACTTACCTTTTAAAAATATTTTTTCAGATATAGAAAATAACTTTTTAGATTTAAATAGAAAGAAAAAATATGTCCAAATGTTTTAAAATTTTGTTTCCATGGAATCTTGAAGCCATTTGTTTTAAAGACGCATTCAAATGATTGTCTGGTATTGGAGAAATCAATTGCTTCCCATTTTTCTTAATGGTTTTGCAATTCCACCATTAAATTATTTTAATAAAAGAAAAATGAAAATTGCTGGGTGTTTAAAAGATTAGAATTTCAACAACTTATGTAATATATTTGACTTGTAATTTGATCTCCAAGTATTGAAAATAGAAATTAGATTTGCATGCTGGCTTGCAGAAGGAATAACTCAAAATGTCTATTTTACTGTCTATTTCAAATTTCTTCATAATATAAAAAAAATTTCTACCATAATGAAGCCGTTTAACTGTTTTTTCTTTGATTTCTATGTTAAAAGTTTGTTAAATTACCAATTCCACTTCAACTAAATCATTTGCTGATGTTGCATCAAATTTTAAGAGAATGAAATTTTTACCCTTATTAGTATTATTATGATTCCACGATTTTATGATGGAAGGTGCAGAGAATGATAATTTCAATTTTTATGAGGGAAAAAATTATCGTAATGAGAGAGAAAATTGTTACAGTATGTATTTCTATACATACTTTTAAAATAATGTATATGGGATTTCTCGTTATGCGCTTTATTAATTGATTTAAAATCAATTTAAATTTAATTTAAATTTCTCGAAAAATAATGCAGATATCCCTTTGAAATTTTTGCCTGATATATATATATATATATATAT
>JAOUZG010026641.1:20089198-20101091 GCA_026289955.1 Argiope argentata | reverse complement strand
TATATATATATATATATATATATAATCAGTGATCAGAGCTAAATATATCACTTTAGATATCTATCTGTTCAATAGATTTAAGTTATGATATATATTTTTGCCTTAATATTTTTACATTTATTTTTAAAAATTAAGTATTGAAAATATTTTTTTATAAATTAATATCTAAAAAGCATTTCATATAGATATATATAAGGATATTTTAAACTCTAATTTTAAATGTAATTAATTTCCAAAGTTTTGTCTTAATTTAGCTCATAGTAACTTCCTTCTAAAATGTTATTTCTTATTCCATTACCTTTATCCTATTTAACAAATCAAATAAGTATTATAAAGATAATGCCCAATTGAGTCCAAGTGCCAAGTGGATGGGTAATAAATTTCTGGTTTAAATATTCTTTTAGGGGATTCCTATGCTGAATAATAAATCACATATATAAAATAGATACTTTTAGTTGAGATCCTGCTTTCCCCTTGTTTAAAGGTTAATATAAGGTCAAAAGTATAAGACTTCCTTTCAGATATCTTCATGTGTGTGATTTATGAGGATATCATAGTATATAAGTCTAGAGATAAATGTTTTGTCCCTTTTTGACTCCTGTTTTTGTGGTGTACTGCTGAATAAAGCAAAATTAAAAAGACAATGTATAATTATTTGATGGTTTTCGGCTATGACTTTCCAATCAAAAGTAATATGGATTATATTATATAAAGAAGGAAAAAAAATGTGAAATGATTGTACCTTGACTTTAAAATTAGGTTAATAGATGGTATTTGTTAGTTGAAAATTGTGAAAAAATGTGCAAATATATTAACTTTTTAACGAAATAAAAAGAAAATAAAAGGAAGGAAAACTAGAATGTGTTTGATTTAGACATGAATTAAGATGTACTATCAAGTAAATGAAATTCTGGACTTAAATATTTATAATATAACCTCTGAAGGATTTTTTTTTCCTAACTTAAATCTATTTGTTTCCGATTAAATGAATGGAAGAGTTTACATTCTTTTACGATATTTACATTTTTAAAAGATGGTAATAAATTGAATAGGGGAAAAAAATGACTTGAATGGTTAAGAATAGACTTTTTAGAGAATGTAGTAGCAATAATCATAAGGTTTATAGTGTGCTTAAGAATTCATGAAATATCAGAAAAATGTCAATATGCTATAATAATATATTAATAATTTTAAAGGAAATGTGACTCCCTTTTTGATATCTGTCTTTTATATATTTGATATGTTTTATCATTTCAGTAAACTGTATTTATGCTGTTTCTAATATTTCAGTTATAGTTGTAAAATTCAATAGGAGTAAGGCAATTCCTGATGTACATCAGGATGATTTATTGATCAGCTATTTGCAATCTTATGCCCCAACTAATGAAGTTGGATTTCGGTGAGTTGGATTTGTTTTCCTTTTATTTGTCATAGAAAACTAGCAGTTTAAATTATAATTGGATCAAATAAATAACTGTTAACTTTTAGAAAAAAAATAATCTTTAAGAATAAACATTTATCTAGCCTGAATAGTTGTCACATAGAGAATACTTCATCATATATAAATCATGTTTGTCCATTATTTATTTGGTCTTCACCCTTTCATTGTCTTGTCAGATGTGTTGGCTTAAAATTGAATAGAATGTGTTTTTTTCCTAATTCTTCCTGCAATAATAAATTTCCTTAAACTATGCAAGACATTGTTAATATTATTAATAAAAGAAGTGAAAAATAATTTCAACTTCATATTCTTATGTAAAAAAAAAACTCCTATCACTTATATTTAATTACATAAGATAATAATTATCTGACTGCTATTAGTATTCCTTAATGAAATTATTTGCAGAGAAAATTAGTTCATTCATTTAAATAGGCTGAAGTTAAAGAATAACAAATAAATAATATATAGATTTTCTCAAAGTATTTAATAATATTTGCATATATTAATCGATACATGATTTTTAATATTTTATAACTTTTTATTTTCAGGGATGAAAGTTACATGGGAGAAGTACTTGAGAAACAAGCTGATATGATAAGATATTTAAAACAACACAGCAACAATTTAAGCCGAAAAATATTGCGTCTGAATGCTCAACTTGAAAGTATGCAGAATAATGCACAACGATACTGAACAATTTTAAGTTAAAAATGCATGTATATTTTAACAAAAGCTGTGATATATCTCAATTATTTATTGTACAAATGTGTGAAAGAAATGTGCTTCCTATTTTTGTGTCTGTTAAACTGTTTATCATTTTAAAAGCCTTAAAATTGCTAAATGCTGCAAGAGGTGGGTTTTTTTAGTTATTAGATGGCTAATGTACTGTTTGCTTCAGTATTCTTAGACTACTAATTTTTTGCATTTTTGTCTCTGTAAGCTGTGACTCATGGAAGGATGCACACAGTTTCCAGACTTTACCTTTAAATGTAATGTTTCCTCTCATTCCTATTTTTCCAAATTAAGCTCGTCTTAACATTGAATGTTTTAGAATCCATTGGCAAACAGTACATAAAATTGGATGTACCACAAGCTATGTAATTTTTTCAGGAAATATACAAGCCACTAAAACATTTCAGTTGGAAATTTTCATCACAAGTCTTTACATCTGAAAATTATTCATATGTATCAACTAATTAATTCTAGTTTATTTTGAAATTAAAAGCAAAAAGTGCTAGCCATAAGAATTACTATTGGTGATTAAAATTGCAAAGATTAATCCCATGCCAGTCTTCACATCTAATTGAGATTCCTTTGTCTGATGCTATTAGGAATAATTATCATTATACAAAACAGTTTTCATGGGACACCTACGTGACATCATGGCATTTGTTCAATAGTTTTAACTAAACACTAATAGCTTCTCGGTCAAAGTAGTTATGTGCTTGCATAATAATGCCTTGTAGATTAACGGAATTATATATTCTAATAGCGCAATTATACTTAAAATTAGAATACAAATGATAATAGTAGCAGAATTCATTAATATCGAAAACATGATTTCCATTAAAAATATAAACAGTTAATGTTTTTTTATAAAAGCATAAGTTTAAAATAAGAATATGGATTTTTTCTGAATTCATTTTATGAAATTATGCTTTATCAATAATATTCCCTGTCTTTTTTTATTAATACATATTGCATTCACAAATATAATGATTATCATAGAAAAAAATTTAATGAACATGTTTTAAAAATTGTTTAATTTTGGTACCATTTTTTCCCATGATACATTGCTGCTTTTTACTTTCATTTTGCCCTGGTAATTAATAGTTTGAATCTTCTCTAGTTATTATATTATTCGTTTTAACATTAATAGGTTGAATGATCATATTCATTGAGAATAAAATTATTTATATATAGCTGTGTCAATTCAAAAAATGCAATCTGGTTTACTTTTTAATGTTAAAATATTAATTCAATTTGCACGCAATTCTAAAATTTGATGCTCCAAAATAGATTAAACTTAACTATATTTCATATATATATTTAGTATAATGTAAATTTTAAAGATTATATTAAGTTTTTATGATTTATAACAATATATATATATATATTACCATACTAAAATTAAACCAAAATATTAATACTTTAATTCTAGATTTCACATTAATTCTTCCATATTTAAAAAAAAATTAGTTTAAAGTTCTTGAGATTCTGCAACATCTCGGCATATTATATTTACAAAGAAAAATTTGCAGGCATTTTTAAAATGTTACCAAATATACCAAAAACTCTTAAAAGTGCAAAAGAATTGTAATAAAGTAGGAAAAAAAAATTTTTTCTCACTTACAAATGATATGTTTGTTTCTTCCCCCAATGTTCTTCCATAGATTTGCAAAAGGGAGGAGGGATTATTGATGTTACTGACTACAGAAATGTTTCAAGTCTTCATAAATTATTTGTTTCTATAAGGAACATTTTCTAAATGTTCTATTAATAGTTTTAATGTTGTTTTTTTTACTTATAGCATTAAAAAAATAATTTCCGTTTTACTTCAACTTTAAAATGAGCTTAAAAAATATCTATTTCATTAAAAATTTAACTTTTATTGAATCTGGAGATTTTTTTTGTTTTCAATGTTTTTTAAATTCAAAATATCGATGCTATTAATAAAATTTCTACAACCATTGTTTCGATCAATAATCTCAAACTTAAATCATTGATATCCTTGAACAGATTAAAAATACTATATAACAGAAATTATACTATTCACTAACAATTAGTAACAATGAGAAATTTAAATTAAAAGATAATTCATTTTCTTGTATCTGCTGTTTGAATGCCAAAGTATAACCATTAGTACAGAAACTTGATTTCGACTAATTTTTCTATAGAATAGAAAGGAAACAAACTAACATTTTTAAAATGAAAAACAGTAATAAAGATGATGAATGTAATTATCATGTCAAATATAAGCAATATATTATAATTTCATACCTGAATAAAAGACAACTTTGGTAGAATTTCAAAAATTGTGGCAGCTGTTTTAAATACAAATATCTTGCTTTTACATTTGATTTCATAAACTCATTTTTCTTTTTCTATCTTGGATTTTTATCAAATATTCAAACTTTAACATGTCACGATAGACTCAAATCCTATTTAAATAGAATAATTGAGATTTTACTAAGAAATGCAACTTGACAAAATATTATTAGTCTTTTATCAGCTTTAATTTACAAAAATCAAAAGTTAATAATCTTGTTGCAACTACTAGATGTCGAGTTCATGAAATGGATGTCTTCGTACACCCATTTCATGCATAAGCTCTTTTGTTTGGTTAACTGTGTTCCCACTTGGTTATTATGCCATTTTGATTTTGTAGTCATATATATTTTAAGAGTATTCTTCAGTAACAATATTTAATATCATATTTTTTTTAAAAAAAACTATTGTTAGTTTTATTTACTTAAACTAATTTTTATGCTCTTAGATTATTTTAAATCATATTTTCTCTCTGTAACATTTTTTTTTTTTTAAATTTTGCACTCTTAATTTTCCATAAGGTTTGCATGGTAAAGGCAAATTTGGCACTTGTATATAAAATTCAAACTAATCAAAACAAACTTGGAGCAGTTTTTATGTAGAATGTATACATAAAATCATACATACATTCAGAATGTATATATAATATCTCAAAACAGAAAAATGACAAATTTCCTTTCCACTTAAAAATTTCATCTGTCCTTACACTAACATAAATATTAACCTCAATAAAAATTATTTAGAAAAAAAGGAAATTATTTTACCTGATGCAAGTTAAGTAACTTAAATTTTAGAAGATATAAAATATATTATGAAAATTAGTTTTATACATAATTATTATATTAGTTTATACTTATCAGTGACTGCTATTATATATATGGTTTAGCATGAGGTAACACTCCTCTGTCAAAATTAAAACCAAAGAGGTTAAATGTAGACATATTTACTAGTGCTTTTTGTAGCTTAATTTCTTTTATTATAATAGCATAGCTACTCATGTACTACCCTATGTTCATAAAAAAATTAATGATTTTTCCTAAATTGCTTTATTCAGACATTGCAGGTACATCAACTATAATGTATTACTTCTGTTTCATTTTAAAAGTAAGAATTCCTTGCCTTCAATACACCATCCCCCCGCCTTCCGTTAGTAAACCCCAAAACATTTTTCTCAGTAAGGGAAAAAATATGTTGCTCTCACAAAATTCGTGAACATCAAACTTTCTACCTAAAATATTAAAAAAGAAAAAAAAAAGCAACCCACACTTCAAAAACTCTAATAGCCTAATTTTTTAAAAGGTTGTTAAACAATAATTAGTCCCTGTTATGCCTATAACTATCGACCAAATGTAAACAAGACCATCTTTTAAATTTCCTTTAAAAACATTTTTTTATTCCCGAGTTTGTCTAGTTAAGTGTCTCTAACAAACAAAGCATATACTGGAATCAATCCCATTTAAAGTAAAGGTCAGGAATTTGGCAGAGATATCCAGGGTGCTCAGACAAACTTTGTTCCATGAACATCTGCAACTTTTCCAAATTTATACAGTCTAAACATTAAAAATCAAGATAACTTGATGCAAAGAACTATAATTTGGCAATCCGCAGTAAGCAGTGGACTAAAACAAATGTTTAATAAGTACAAACAAGTAGCTGCAAGAATGAAACATGCAATATTTTTATATCATTATAAACAAACATTTACAAAGTTAATGCTAATACATTTATGCATAATTATTAAAACTGTATAATAACATACACTAAGTATAAAGTTAGTTCGATTCTGTGTATTAATGAAATATCACCAAAATATGATACTGTTATATAAAACGCAAATTATGAACAATTTATCCTATGGAAAGTATGTAAAATGGCTATCAGAAGATGTTTGCAGATAATATGGCAATAACTAATTTAACAAATTTACTGCTTAGTAGAATATTATTAATCAATATATATTAACATTCAAAACAATAGTTTAAACTTTTGCACTTACTATGAATAAGAAATAATTTTTAAAAAATCTTAATCAGGTACAAGTTAGGTGTTTAAAATCAACATATTTCCTTTATTGGCTAACATTTTACCACAAATATAATTAAAAATACACATCCAAAATAAAACAAACAAGTTCATATACGTTAAAACACAACTTGATTCTACTGATATTAAAATGGTAAAAGAGTTATATGGTATCTGAATAAAATATAGTAATTAGTAAAAGTGAAATATCATTAAGGAGATTAAACAATAAATAATTATATTTGGAAAAGAAGACTTTTGAAACAAATCAATCAACAATTTCCTTTTTAATAATAAATAACCAAGCTAAAAAATTATATATTTTTAATATATTTACAAAAAAATAATGTAAACAGCCTTAAACTATCACACTAAATCAAAATAAATTGCAACTAATAAAAATAGTTTTAACAAATTAATAATTTGATAACAAGTATATATACATAAATCTAAGCTCAACACTCAAAATTATTTTGTTCAACAAACATAACAAGAAATAAAAAAAATGATGAATCGCAACTCTTAAAATCTTTTATTAGAAAACAAAACTGAATTATTTATTCTTATTATTTACTAATAAATTTAATTATTACTTAATTATTTCATAGCAATTTATAAAATTTCAGTAAAAAATATATTAAAAAAGATTTAACATATTTTTTCAGCAGCTAACTAAAATTGTAGCTGTTATATTGATCTTTACTGTGTTTACCTATATAAATTTAAATTTTTTCATTTTTTTTATTGTATTTATTAACAATTTTCAGATCAAATAATGCATTTCTTAATTGCTGATCATTTAATCTTTCACCAATTAGTGGAAAAATTGTATTTTTTGTTAAATATTCACTAAAATAATATTTAACTTGTTCTTCATTCATACCTTTCACTTTCTTAAATGCATAGAACATATCTTCAATAATGAAATCTTTAGAATGAACAAGTATTGATGTCTTCTCAGGTAAAGTTGCAATCAGAGGCCTTGAAAATAAAGAAGAATTCTGCTTCAAACATTTCCTATCTAAGTTATTGTCCAGTTTTTCTTTCTGCCTCAGAAGTTCCTGTTTCAAATCTGCATCATTTAAACTCAAATAGAGTACTAATTTTTTGAATATGAACAAACCTTCATTAAATCTATCAGGACCAAATTCGAATTTGTTATGGTGCATCATTACTGTTTTCAGCTTTTGTATAAAATCTTGAGGAGTTTTATTAGACAGTTTTGCTAAATTTTCAGCTTCTATGAATTTTAGAAGAATACTATATGACGAAGACTGATGGGTAACATCCATATCGCACCGTGTATAATTTGGACCACTTGGTTCAAAACAAATAATATCAGGAATATCATCAGTATTAATCATCTTACTCTGAATTTCATTCCATATCACAGCATCAACTGCTTTTTGATTTTCATCAGTCAGAGTTCTTGTGTCACCAGAATATTTAAATATTACATTTATATTTTTTGGGTTTACCACCCAACCAGTCACAAGTGACTTGTGATGATCATAACCAAACCTTCCAGATCGATGATCAGCTGGAATGCTTATGAAATCCACAATGCTTTCACCTTTAGAAATAGAAATCTTTGTAAACCATTCCACTTCTTCAACTTGTTTAAAGCCAAAGCCTTGAAGCAAATTCTTATCCCCCATAGGTACCAACACCACAGGAAAAGGCCAACTTTTCTTTTTGTGTTCTTTCAAAATATTTTGCAATGAAGTTTTATCAATGTGATCAGGATGATTGTGAGAAATTAAGATAACATCAATTTTTGGCAACATATCTGCAGCGGGATGAGAAAAAGTTTTAGCTGGGTATAAAACCCAATTTAAATCATTAAAAACTGGATCAGTTAGAATATTAAAACCTGGAACTTGAATAAGTTGTGTAGAGTGACCTGCATTTTGGACGGCATATATCTCTTCTGGTTTAAGATCCTCCACTTTGTCAAGTTTGTAAATAACATCTTCCTTTTCATCTTGGGAAAAAAATGACAGCTTTTTCTTGATGGCATTTGATGAAGAAACAGTATTAATTAGAGCTCTTTTCACTTGAGTCTCAGTGAATATTCTAAGATCATTGGAGCTGCTTTTGTTCACAGGATTAGTAACATAAATACCATCGATTTTTTCGATTCGTTGAAAAGCAACCTCATTAAATTTGCTCCGAATTTCGTTTACATAGTCAGCAATAATCGTCAGTTCCGATTCGATTCTAGAACTCATTTTAATCAAAGAAATACTGGCATAAAAAATAATATTAATGTATACAAATTTTTATACACTCTTATTTCGGCTTCGCCGTAAAGCTTCTTTTAATACATGTAACAGAATTAGAACATAGCAAGTACTGACACTCCAGTTCAATAAACTTACTTGTCTTGCGTGTTGAATATATAAACACTTTAAGAAGCATCTACACTAAAAATTTCCTCAACACAATCATCACACAAAATGAAGAAAAAAATTATAAATTCATAAGAAACTGTAATATTCCTTCCAACAATAATATAAAAATAAAAAATTCTATCAAATTTGTTAACTAATTTCCTTGAATTTAGGTTTTATATTAAAAAGCATGATCTGATAACACATTGCCAACAAAAGATGCAATACGATTTTTTAATCTACCCACACAAAAAAACATCTTCTACTGATTGTTTGATTGCTTTTAACTGATCCAGAACTTAAACGCATGCTTTCACCAATAAACTCGTCTTGAAATTTGAAATTCAAAACTTTGCATTACGATACCTTCGTTAATCTGGAAAGTTTACAAAAGTCATGATCATACTTATCATTTTTTTTTACTCCTCAGATGAATAAAATCATCGTCTCTATTAATAGATGGTAATGCACGACAAGGCAGAAGAACCTTTAGCTCGACTTCTTTTTAAGAATGTTTTATTTTTCTGCTATTCCTTCCCGATATCAATTTTCATTTTGTTTTTTGATTGTAACAATTTATTTTATTTCAAAAGCACTCAGTGTTAATACGTACACTTCTAAAAATTAATTGACGATAAAAGATCGTTTTTCTCTGTCATCTAACTTTATTTTGGTGAAATCGAATTCACCGAACATATGTGCGAAAAGGTGAAGAGTTTCCATTTCTGAAAACTCGCAGTACCAGATGATATTTCTTACGAGCTTTATGAAAGTAAATATTCAAATCAAAAAGAAACATTCAGATATAATTTTCTAAAAAATATATTGAAATTCAATGCTGAAAAAAGAGAGATGTACTTTGAAATCGACTTTCTGTGCTCCAATCTGCAAATAAATGCATTAAAAGAACAACAATTGTCATCACAAGCCAAAAAAAATTAATTTAAAATAATAATTTACAAATTGAGAAATGTACGATAGATTATTAAAGATATATCCTGAAATCGTTTAAGCTCATGTGATTCTGTGCTAAAGATAGTAAATCAGCTTATATATTATTAAGTAATTAAAGAAAGTAAATCAACTTATATATTATTTACAAAATAATTTATCAAAGAGTGCATAATGTAACAGAATGAACAGAGTTGTACAGGAGTATTAGGCTACTGTAAGCATTAAATCCTGAATGCATGAATTAAAACAATCTTCAAATCAAAACTAAGAAAACTATAAATATGTCAAAATGTCACTTGTGCTCTCCATGAGATTTATAATGTCATCAAAATGCTACTAGTTATTTCCATGGATCTTCCATACAAAATGTTTGTAGTGTAGTCGTTTTGGAATTGCTATCCATCATATTCTCGTCATCATCTTTAATTAAATTGAAGAAAAAAAATGGTTCGTATTGCATAATTCAATTATATTTTTTAAAAACGTGAACTACGAATGATATAATAAAAAAATTTCCATTATGTTACTTTATAAAATTAATCTGTTTTGATATGTCACAACAATTTATCACCCTGTATATTTTATCATATAAATTTTTAACTTATAAATTTTAAAAAATAAATTTTAAATTAAAATTTTAATTATTAAAAAATTTTGAGATTATTAACTTATATAACCAAATCTCTAACATACGTTTCATTAAGCATATTATAAAATGCATTAATTAATATGTTTCTTTCCAAATTCGTCAATAAAAAAAGCAGTGGTGATGTTTTAATCAATCAATATTTTAAATTGAAGTACTGTTCTGTCTATTCTCATTGCTTTCTTCAAACATTTGAAAGTCAACATAATGGAGCCTTTTAATTACTTCACTGTTCGTCAACGGATTCTGAGACAACCTCATTTCGACGATTCCATTTTATTACGGTGTGAGACAAGGAACCATGGGTGCATTTCCATTATTCCCTTCGACATCTGATTTCTCCAAATAGAAACGTTTTTTATAAACTTGTATGTTAGTGTTGTTTTATTTCTGACCACATTTTATTTTAACTCAAAATTTTGTATTGATATAGCTAGTTGAAGTGGAAAAAAAGGTTTCGGAAGTGGTACGAATAAAATTTAATATAGCATCATTAAACATTGTGACCAAGAAGCAGGACGCGAAGAATTCATTTATTCCTGTCGCACATTCTTTGCACATTGCATTAGTGCCTTTTTCCTTCTGCATTACCAATTATCTGTAATATACAAGTCTCATAAAACCGCGAGTCTTCATTGTTAAATGTAAACATCTCCTCCTTTCATCTTTCTTCTCACCCCTATTTTCGTCGAATTAATCCCAACCTAACGCATGCGCAATATTGCGAAGGGGTTTTACAATCCGTTGTTGAACAGTAAGAAGCTATTGTATAGTAAGAAGCAAACAAACAAATAATCTTTACGATCCAATAAAAATTTAACAATTTAGAGGAGAAAAACTGTTGATTTTTATTTAATTCAAATCTTGCCTTAAAAAGTTGTCTCGATCGAGTAACACTCTATTTTTACTAAACCTGAGCTATCAGTTGTCAATTGTTTTTTAATAGGGTTGTCAACATTTTACTACATGAATGCCAGCAAATTCAAATCTTGCTCTAATTTTGGGATTCCCTTCACAATAAAGAATGCTCAATACCAAATACAGCAGCAATCAATCATGCTATAACTATTTTTCCTTTGACTTTTAGACTTAAAAACAATTTTTACCGTGTGAGAACATGATGTTGTTTTGGTTGGGAGGTTTTGATGTCTTGGAAATTTACGGGCACAAAATAATGTTACCTACTTTTGCCAGTATTGCATTATTATTATGAATGCTTCTTTGAAAGCAGATGTGGTTTTAAAAAGGTTATGCTTTTATCAATATTGCTCTATTATTACGTATGCTTCTTTACAACAGATGTGCTAAAAGGTTGACGTAGAACCATGATGTCATAACTGTTCTCAAAATCAACCGAGCTTCAAAACTTTGCTTGCCGGCTAGAAAAAT
>JAOUZG010026641.1:20075114-20088434 GCA_026289955.1 Argiope argentata | reverse complement strand
ACACACACACACACACACACACACACACACACACACACACACACATACACACACACACACACACACACACACACACACACACACACACACACACACACACACATACACACACACACACACACACACACACACACACACACACACACACACACACACACACACACACACACACACACAATGATTTGTTGAGAAAAAGAGAAAAATGCACTTATAATAATAACCATATTCTTTTTTTTTCTTCTGTTTAATCATATTTATTATAACAATATTTTCTCTCTGGAACATCTTAACTCTTCTGAGCGAATACATGCATATATTTGAAGTAGAAGTCGCCAATTCATCGGTGACAGTGGGTTAACTAGTATGGAGAAGGCAGAACAAATTCCCTGGAACCATTACCCAATGTGAGCAAAATCGTCTAATGCATTAGTTTTTCATAAGAACAAGAAGGGTTTAAAAAGACATACTTTTCTTCAACTGCTATTTTTTGGAATTAAAATAATACTCAAAAAATAAAAAAATGATTTTTTTTTAACATTTTATAAATACTTCGATATTTTGAGTTGTCTCGGATATTCCTAAATACAAACTTTGGGCAAACATTATATCTGACACTGGTGGCAATCGAAACGCGAACGCATGAAAATATTTTATGACTAATAAGCAAAGACAGATAGATTGCCATAATATAAATAAACTAGTTGCCTTTGGCGACCAGTTAGTTCACACAGTTTATTAATTTATCAGACTGGTAAATTATTAATATGAGATGCGCTTCCTTGAAAATACAAAAGCACCTAATCTATTTATTTAATACGATTAAAACACATGAACGCAATTAAAACCATTTTATTGTAATTTACAAGAATACATAATATAGCATAGCATATATAATACGAAATGGAAGAGGAAGAAGAAAAGAGGACGTATGATTCACAAAAGCAAGTTCTTGAATGTTTGGATGGAGAGTTTGAATACCGTAGAAATATTGTTTCTGAGAGTGTATCAAACTGAATTAAAAATATTATTCAAGTTAAATGAAAAATTATCATTCAAAGATTATAATTTTTTTAAATCTTAAAATAAAACAAAAAGCAAGTGTTATTTTTTCTGGGGGGGGGGAGGGAGATGAATATCAATTTTCGAAGGTAAGTCATAAGTGATTATGGCTAGACTTAGAATTAATATACGGTACCAAATTTTTTTTTAAAAAAAAATGGATGATTTCTCTCCAAAGATAATTGTGGCAATGTTTGATTGCAATTTTAAGAGCCATTTGTTAATATTTCCTATTTATTTAAGATTGTAGACTTTTAGACAGATTTTAAACGATTGGTACGATTTTGAAGTGATTGGCGAAAAACTGTACATTAACCCTTTGCAGTCCGAAAAATAATTAGATGCAAAATTATTCACCTAATACAAAGATTTGTTTATTGCTACAAAAAATAAAAAAATATATATTTTAGATATTTTAAGTCGAATTTCCATGAAAAATTAATTTACATCTCTTAACCATTATGTAGGCCTTTTTAACAATTAAATTTGAAAAATAAATA
This sequence comes from Argiope argentata, assembly GCA_026289955.1. Taxonomy (NCBI): domain Eukaryota; kingdom Metazoa; phylum Arthropoda; class Arachnida; order Araneae; family Araneidae; genus Argiope; species Argiope argentata. Next base: position 20,086,875 of record JAOUZG010026641.1, on the reverse strand, counting down.
AATAAAACGTCAAAATGATGCACAGCCTTGAATGTCGAGTCATACTCGACTTCGGACCGCAAAGGGTCTTAGCACGATTACTTATCAAACAAAGGATAAACCTACTTTTGCGCTTGATAGAACTTTTTGTTTGAAGCCTATTTCTTGATTTCTTTCAAATCTTCTTCTTTCTGACTGAAATGTCTTCTTTGGTAACATAGCGAACTATCTTCCCAACACTTCTAATAATATTTTCCTGCTGCATTAATTAGCTAAGCAAAGCGATTGGTTCGATACAACTGTAAAAACATTCAACGAATAGTCTGAAAATCGTATTATGTTTGTTTATATTTACCTATTGCCATTCACAAATTAGAAATAAACTCAATTTCTGTGCTGCGTTCGTTAGCGTTGTATATATATTTATATATATCATGCGAGTAATATTTTATAAAATTGTATTCATAGTGAAATCAGACTTAATAAATGTGGCAGGTCATATTTTTATTCATCAAACATTTCTATCAATAACATATAAATAAAAGTGAAATATCAGTGTTTTGAAATGCTAAGAGATTGTCTCGAGTTTTCTTGTACTAAACTAAACGTGAAAAGCAGGAATAAATGTTAGAAATAATAAAAGTAACAAATATTAGATGGGTTTACATTCGGCAAAATGTAAGACGGTCAGTAGGCAGCGCGTGCATAAAATTTTTTTCGGACCTTGGCAAGTACTTGTCAACAACGAGACAATAACATCCTGCAATGTTGTGTTCTCCCCCCCCCACTTACTGCATATGTCCGGATAGAGGCGTGTATTTTTTAAGGTGAAAAAAACCATTTGTCATAGATTAATAATCAAATAGATAGAGTAACAGGAATTATTCTCGTCCTCGTCCTCTGAACATGGTTCAAAATTACGAGGTCTATCCCAAAATATCCCTGGTGTTGCTTCAAAACGAAAAGTCAATATAATGAAACCAAATAAAAAAAATCGATTACCGATCATCATATTTTAAAACATAATTCCAAATATTTATTTACATTTTGACTATTTTTATTAGTAATTGTTACATTAACTAATTTTGAGAAAACAGTTTAAATAATCTGTTTTAATCCTTTGCGGTTATATGTCTACTCTCAGCCACCATTCAAGAAGGTACATCCTTTTGACATTTTATTTATTCCTTTTTTAAAAGTTCAATTGTTAAAAACATCTACAGAATGTTAAAATGACGCAGATTTATTTTTCAGAGAAACTCAACTTAAAGCAGTTGCATGCATTTATTTTTTGTTGTAATAAACAGGTTCATGTATTAGGTGAATGATTATGCATCGAATTGCTTTTCCGACCGCAAAAGTTGAATAATGCAGATAGGGCATATTAATTTAAAAACTGTTCTATATATAATTATTTAGATTTAAATTCAATTGTCTTTCTTCCGATGTAAAACCATTTCAGGAGAGTAAAAAATATGGTTAAAAAAAATCGAGGGACGTTATTTTGGTATTTTATTTGGGCGTCAGTTTATGTAAGTAAGTCTCTGATTACAGCCACTCTTTTACTTATCCATGCCTGAATTTTAAGCTAAAATGACATAATTTTATACACTTGAAATCAAATTTAATTTTATACATTTTAAATTTAATTCAAAACAAATCAAAATTTAAACAATTTTTCAATTTTTAAAAAATTATGCTTACGTTTTTAATAACAGCACGCGATTGATTAATATTTAATCGAGAATAGTATATAAATGGCTAAATGTCCATTGTTTTCTTTTTCACATTTTATTATGTCATGGTCTCAGTATCCAGATAAAATAAACAGGGAAATAATGAAATGTCAATAAGGAAAGAATGCATACTATTCCTGACTTTTCGGCACTATTTTTTTTATTTGGCTTACTCAGTATCTTAATATTTCATGGCACTGAAAATAATTAATGACGTTTCAAAAATATGAAATAATATGTGGGAAACAAAAGAGAAAGAGGGGGAAATATCGAAAAACACTATGCATTTCAAATTAATGTTTACAAACCCAAAATGTTTACAATTCACTTTAAAATAATTTATAAATTGGCAGGAGTGATCTTCCTGAAACTTTCCCATATACTCTGTAACAAACTTTTGTACTTTTAAATTATTATCCTCGCGTTATTGGTGAACAATGCTTACGAAAGTAACTACTGGTGTACGATTTTTGACAGTTATTTAACCTCCTATTATTGGGGAACAATAGTTACGAAAGTAACTACTGGCGTACGATTTTTGACAGTTATTTAACCTCCTATTATTGGGGAACAATAGTTACGAAAGAAACCACTGGCGTACGATTTTTGACAGTTATTTAACCTTCTATTATTGGGGAACAATGCTTACGAAAGTAACCACTGGCGTACGATGACTTATCATTTTTACGATTACGTCAGCCGGATAGACGGATTTCTTCTGAATGTATTTCATTAATAATGTGATAGAAATCTACGCATTTGATACAGAGACTACATGCCAGCTTTTAAGCATCTAGGTTTTTGAATAATCGTATGCACAGACAGACAGATAGACAACAAATCCTGTCGATACTGCTGCGTTCAGTGGTGGCGGAGTGGTCGGCTGTATACAAGAAGAGAGAGAGACATAATTCCAAGAATGTGTTTTTCGTAGTAAGGGAGATTTGTAACAAACAGATTGATCAAAATATCAATCAGCTCGTTAATTTTTTGATGTCTGCATTATTTTCTCTTTGTATACCAGAAAGGAAAATGTATTCGAAAAATACTAGGCAGATTGGATTCTAATAAGTCTCGATTATGAACGTTCTTTGCAATGAAATTTAAATGCGCAGCTCAAAATTTTAGACAGCCATTTTAGTACATTCTTCAACATTTATTTGAAAATCCCTTTGATTTAAAATAAATTTGACTTATTGTTTTAGTTGCCACTAGCTTTTACCCTCGATTAGTAAGTGTTGAGATTTTGATGTGTATGCATAAGAATCGGCGGTCTGATCACAATGTAAAATGTCGTCAAACCGTATCATTATAGTGCTATGAAAAATTATTTTCGCCAAAAAAAATAGTTTGTCGCCAAATTTTAGCGAAATGGCCGAATGTTGCGCGAACGGCAGCAATAGAGTTTCCAACCGTAAGGTTTCGATGAACGCTGCAGCAAAAATTAACGAAAATATAGGGGAAAAAATCAATAAATGCATAAAATGGAATGCAAGCAATAAAATTTAATCGAAAATAATGAAGGTAGGCGAAAGGAATACATACATACGGATTATAAATTTTTAATTTCCTTTATTATGTTTTCATTTGATGCTTTGCCGTTAGCCGGGCGCAAGCGAAAAATCGCCAAATAATGTAGAATTTTGCCGAATTTTTTTGGCGATATTTCGCTTGACCCCGGCTAACAGAAAAGTACCTTTATTTTAATTCAAAAGTATTTCAGAATGAATTCTAAAGATCGATGAATTGAGAATGTTTAATTTTTAGTGCATCAAACACTAAGAAAATAAACAGAATCGTTTGAAATAATCAGTAAAAAACATGTTAAGTGTAACATTATTAGAGTGGAAAAAAACAAGCTGGTCTTGCTCATTTGGTGATGAAGAAATAAAAATTTTTGGCAGGGAAATTAGTTTTTACTTAATAAAAAAATTAACCACTCAATCAACCGGGATAAATAGTAGCATATGTTCTATCCTAGACTATAATCTATCTCAGTGCAAAATTTCATTCAATATCGTTCAGCCGTTCTAGTGTGATTGACTCACATCATCCATTTTTTCAATTTCATGCATCCATCAATGTTTCACATTTATAATAGTAGTATAGATTAATTATCGTTTTTTTATTATATATTTTTAATTTTGTGACCACTGAAATTTTTTTGAATCTAAACTGGATTATGATCACCTCTCTTTTGCATCTTTTAAAGGGAAACAGGGGATGTTCTGCTGCAATCTTTTCTTAAACTGAAAATCCTGAAGGGAAATATGATAAGTCATGCGATTTCTTCCAATATCTGTTTTTTTTTTAATTGCTTCAATACTATTAGGCAAAATAAATACACAAAAGTGAGGATTTCATGGAAATGTCTAAATTAATACTTTACCTTCTCACTCATTTATTTGCATCGCCATCGTAGTACACTTGGAATTCGGATCAGGCATTCTCTCTACAGTGACATAGTAACGACAAGATGCAGAGTAAATACACCGAAAGTTTTGGAGACAGTAAAATCATTAGTATATTTTGCCTTTTTTTAAATGAAAAAGTACGAAATTAACGCCATACCCCAGTTATCATTTGGAGCAAATGCTGAAAAACGAGACCGAGTAGTCACTCTCAGTTTGCGCAAGTCTATTGTATGGTGTTATTTGCGTTCGAGCGTTGGGAAGGTTGCAGAATGATAGACTTTATCGATGTTTATACAATAATAATGACACAATAAGTACTGTATATGCTATTGTTTTTGCTCAAGTATTTATAGCTATTTGTAGGAAATAGATTCTTTTTTAAAAGAACGGTGAGAAAATCGTTAATTATTTCCATTTGAAATAAATATTCATAAACCGGTATGAATAACAAATAAATCAAAATACATTATTTATGTAAATTGATGACTATTTATCCTTTTTTTAAGACTACAATTTGTATTCTATTAAAACTTATCTATTTAGGCTGCATATTCTTTAATAATAGCTTAAAATGAATACATGACGTCTATGACAAAGTTTCGTACGTCGTCAACAAAATTTAACCCTGCCAATCAAACATTAATTTTCATTTCGAGGGGTTTTCCGCCTGATTATCCATAAAAATAAAGAGGCGATATTTAATTTAAAAAAATCCTCAGCCATCAAGCACTTTCATATCAAAACAAAAAAAATAGGCATTCTCTTGTTTTTCATCTGATTATTCTGCAATTAATTTACCAATTGTAATTAAATTCTAGCAACTAGATAATTGCCACTAATTAATGATGCGTTCAAAAACGACCGAGTGCAACTGACACATATCTTTTTACATTACTTAAGCCGTTGATCTTTATCGCCTAATTTGATGACATTGCCAATGAGTTGCTAAACCGTCAATAATGGCAAACAACCGTCATTATTAAAAAAATTGTGCAAAACTTAACCGTCATCCGCCATTTTGTTGTTTTCGCATAAGATCAATAAGAACTTTTTCTGTACTGTTATTTTGACCCCTTAAAATGATTAAAATTTGCGATTTGCCTGCTAACGAAAAAGATGCAATGACTTATTTCTAAAATTATAAAGTTATTCCATCTAAAAATACGTGTTTGAGTGGAAATGGGATTAATTTATTCTTGAAAACGGGCAAACAATGGCGGTGTAATGTACCAAAGAGTGCTCACCGCCTAAGTAAATTGGCTTGAGGTGGTTGGCGACCGCTGGCACATCGACTGTTTGATATGTAAGTACCCTTTTTACATACCTCTGACGCTTTACCACGAGAGCCAAACAGCTTCTACATCACGATTCAGTGAGGGAAAAATCGATTGCATTTGGAACTGATTTCTCTTTATAATTAGTTAATTTTTTACCAATATTACAATAGTCGTTACTTGTGGAGATCACAGATTTAAAGATATTTATGATTTGCTGTAAAAATAACAAACATAAACAAAATCCGTCTATTCTAGTGATCAACAATTCATTGTAATGATCAATTTCGATAATCAAATGGAAAAAATCCAATAGTAGCGGTAAATTCAAAAGAAAAAATATTATCCCCTTTTCGACTTTCTCTATATTGTAACCTCCTCTGTACTGCTTCCTTCCTGTAAACTAAAGACTGTGACCAGGGAACATTACCAGTTTCACGATGAGCAAGCGTCGTGTCGCAGAAAAATACGATTTTCTTGAAAGAATGAGACCAAATTCAGCAGGAGGTTGAGAATTTCACAACAGCATCTTATTAATCGCTGAAATGCAGGAATGATGCTAAATATGTAGTCAAAAAGAATAAATATTTTGATGCGTAAACGAAAGGGACGTGGAACGATCACTAAATTAGCGATTTCTCAAAGTGAAATAAAGGGATGGACGTGTGAGTGCATGTCTGAAGATGGAAGACTTCAAAATCATTCCAATACTGGGTTCAATTTTTTGACGAACATAATTCTTATGAAATTTTTTTTCAACTAATGCTTGATACCATCAAAAAATATTTTAATCTCTATAACTTTTTGGAAAAGTTATATATATGATATTTTCTCTTCTATACATTGTGTCGAGTTTTCTAACTTCCCTAAAGAATTGTATTATTTTTAAGGTGTTTTTTGTGCTGATTATTCGGATGTTGTAATATCACAGTGGTTTGGACAAAATGCAATCACAATACATGCCGTCACTTTATTTAGTTTCAAACAATTGATTTTTTGCATATATTGTCACGAACACTGAATTAATATCAAAAATAGCTAGAAACAATTGCGTTTATTAGCACCAAGCAACTCGCTGGTGAACAGAATGAAGAATTCAGCAGAACTCAGTTTTTATGCATCTGGAGAACATTCGAAAATCAGCTCGCTCGAATAGTAAAGAATGTTCTAGAATCATCCCGATTTTAGAGAAATACTAAGAACAATTTTAAATTGAAATTCCAGTCTTTGGATAAAATACGCTGGTCGGGAATCGAACCAGGGACCGACGCATTCACAGTCCTATGCTCTGACAATCAAGCCATGGTGAATCATAACAGTCTTTCTTTTTGCGCCAATATACTATGTGGAAGATATATTGTAAATTAAATTTTCGCATATATATTAAGTGAACGATACATTGTAAAATAAATTTTGGCATATATATTAGATGAACGATACAGCGTGAGGCATTTTCGCATACATACTGAGTGAACGATGAATTGTGAAGTTGATTTTCCCATATATATACTCTAAACGACACAATTCAAAGTAGATCTTCGCATATATACTAAGTCAACGTTATAGTGTAAGGTTCAAATTCGCGTATATATTGAGTGAACGATATAGTGTAAAATTGGTTTAAGCATATAAACTAAGTGGACGATGAATTGAAATTTTCCTGTACATACTAAGTGAACGATACAATGAAAAGTAGATTTCCGCATGTATACCAAGTGAACGATACAGCATAAGGCAGATTTTCGCGTAATATACTGAGTGAACGATCTATTGTAAAGTTGATTTGTGCACATAAACTAAGTGAACTATACATTGCAAAGTTGATTTTCACATATATACTAAGTAACTGTTATAGTGTAAAGTAGATTTTCGCATATATACTGAGTGAACGATACATTGTAAAGTTGATTTAAACATATAAACTAAGTGGTCAATAAATTGTAAAATAGATTTTCGCACATATACCTAATAAACGATACATTCTAAAGTAGATTTCTGCATGTATACTAAGTAAACGATATATTGTAAGATAGATTTCCGTATATATACTAAGTGAAAGATATATTATAAAGTATATTTTCGCATATATACGAGTGAACGATTTATTGTAAAATAAAAGAAAAACCAAAAGAAAAGCGACACACAGACACTTCTTTTTATATATTTTATTTTTTTCAAGATCTTCAAATTCAACAGTGAATGATAACAATACTTAAGACACTTACGAGAATATTTCTCAAGACACTTTGGTATGGAAACAGCACAAGACTGAGTGACCAGACATTTATAGAAAGGTATAATCACAAGGAAGCTTTTCACTTCTGACGTCACGTGGAATGAATAGATACAACTCGGTCTCAACATGTACACTTTTAATTTTTGTGACCACTTGTCCAGTTTTCTATAATGATGGCGAATATGTGCGTTCGTCTCACCAGCTCTCTAAGCTGCTGATCACAGATCAGTTTATACAAGAAATCGAAACAGGCTGGAGATTCAACATCTTTACTGATTTTTTTTTTATTTAATAAAAAAAAAACTTTGATAAATTTCATCTTACCCAGTTAATAAAAGATTTCTTTATATTTTTTAAAATATAATTTAAATCGTGTGCATTAATATATATATCTAAAAACTGTTTAATATTATGATGCATAAATCGGAATTATATATAAGCATAATGATTAGTTTTTCTCTTTTCAATATAACAACCTGTTGTCAATTTTTATATCATTCTGTTTCCATTAATGTGGGGGATCTGATTTGTTTACATTATTTATTGAATGATTAATGTGTGAAGGTTATTATATTTATGATAGTTTTTTCATTTACTATAAAAATGTCAATTTGATATTAAATTTTTTTTTATTAAAATAATTTTTACTTTTGATTAAAAATACTATTTCAAAAAGCAGTGCAGATATCTGATGATAAAAAAATCTTTCTAAATGCTAAATAATCGCACAAAAGATTCACAATGAAAAAAAATATCTTATTTTGGTACTATAAGAGTTGGTCAGGATTAATTCCCAACGTGACTAAAAAATAGGTTGGCTAACATTCTTTGATCCCTTCAATGCCACTTATCTTAGGGTGAATTAACATTCACTAAAATAAATGAACTAAACAAAAGAATTTAAAGTATCAATTAATTAATAACTTGCTATAAGGTTCTAATTAGTACAGAAAATAATTTTACAAAAAAAAGAGATATTCTTTGATAATCAAAGCAGAATTCTACCTATTTTTCTCCATTAAAAATATAAAATACCAGAATTGCAATAACTAGAATCATCTGTAAAGAATATTTTTTCAAAATATTGCATAAAATTTATCATAAATATAAAAGATAAGTAAATCAAAATATATTTCCTAACATTGAATAATTTTTATTATTATTTTGGGAAACTAGAATATTTATATAATTTTTCACATACTTTATCTGCATTCAAATATCAAAATTTCAAATCAGAATCAAACAGTAAGAAATTACTTCTATGATCATTCATTTAAATAAATAAATAATTACTTCAATGTCCAGCAAGTTTAACATGAATTTAACACCAGCTCAGAAGGCACTTTGGAAACACAAATTTTCAGTACAACTGAGTGATACAGTAAGCATTGCGAGTATAAACAGAAATATAAAGCACGATAAAGCTATGCTAGGTGTAACTATGTACATTATGTGCACATGAATGATAAAAATGTATACATAAAAAAAGATAATGAGTCATTTGTTCGTATATACATAATAACTGACTGATACAAGAGCACCAATAATGACCGTTTAAAATAATTTATACATTTCCCATCCGATTTGTAAAAGGAATATAATCTTTGGTAATACATGAACGATTCATCAATCAATGAATGAGTGCAAACATTATTACATTTTAATAAAAACAGCAGTTTTATAACCAGTTTAGTATTTCAACATAAATGTATAAGCATGATTCCTACCATAATTTTTTTCAGCAAATATTATTTGATAAAAAAATTTAAAAGCATTGTGAGTAAAAAAAAATTAATAATTTTAATTGTTTGTAAGCATAAATATGTATATAAAAACTTGTTTATAAACATACAGAGAAATTTCAACTCACTCAAAAAAATGTTAGTTTAAAAATTTTAAATAGTCTAAATTTAATATTTCAAAAATGGATTAATAAATATAAGAAAAATTAATGATTTAAATCTTGAAGATTATTTCTAACATAACACTTGATAATATGAAGAAAAGGCTTTTTTTTAAATGTAAATATTTTTTTAAAAAAATTGATTATGAACAAGCTAAATATGATATATCTTTCTTTTGGAAAATGAATTTTAGTTGATTCAATAAAATTATTATAAAACAATGTTAAAAAAATAATGAAACAAGTTCATCATTAAAAAAATTATAAAATTAGAATTTTCAATTCTTTTTTGAGGAACTTTTATAATTGTTTTAATAAAAAAATAATAATTTTGTAATTCTTATTTTCTTGATAAGATAGTTTTGGAAGTTTGTAAAAATTACTTTTATCAAATTTATAGCTTCTACTTTTCTAACTAAAAAGTTATAAAATCTTATATAAAATATTTTTAACAGATAATTACATTTGAAGGCACTTTATTTAACAAAGTAAAGTTTCATAATTCTTATTTTCTTGATAAGAAAGTTAAAAAATGTTTGTAAAAATTACTTTTATTCATTTTATAGCTTTTACTTTTCTAATTAAAAAGTTATACAATCTTATAAAAATATCTTTTATAGATAATTACATTTAAAGGCACTTATTTAACAAGAATTACATGACGTTTAATCAATCAAACAATAATTACTTTTAAAGGCATTTTATTCCAACAAGAAATGCATTTAAAGGCATTTTATTCCAACAAGAAATGCGTTTAAAGGCATTTTATTCCAACAAGAAATACATTTAAAGGCATTTTATTCAAAAATATTCGACAGTTTCGAAAAAATAAATGGTATTTGCTATAAATTCTGAAGCTCTTTAACAATTTTTCCCCTTTAATATACTAATCATATTTTCGTTATCTTTAAACAAGAATTTTAAAATGATGTAAAAATCTTAACAATAGTAATTCAACATTTAATAGATGGAAGGCACTTACTAATAAAACATAGCACAATATAAAACTTTCTTTTTGTTGTGTAAATATTAACAGATGTAAAAGTTCGTCCAAACATAGACTAGTACTCCTTAAAAATTAATATCAATCTATGAAGAGATATTTGTTTCACAATTATCCATTTCTTGTGCTCTGTAATACTTCCTTATCCAGTTTTGGTAACAAAACATTGGCATAAAACAATACAGTCTTATTTACAGACGCAATCCAAAATATAGGCAATGACCGTGATGGAATATGTCTTAGACAACAACACAACGAACCATTAGCGTCCTTTTATGTCTGTGACAAAAGAAACTTTTCTGACTAGCATCAGTTTCTGTAAAAATCATTTCGAGAGTATTTAACATAATACTTTGACCAACAAAATTAATGACTCGATAATTGGTGAAATCATAGTCCTGTCTATTCGCCCATTGCCATAAGTTCGCAAAACAAGCGTTCGTGAAAACTAAACAATGGGATGCCCAATAAATATTAGTTTCTTTTTGTGACCAGAAACGTATTTGTTGGATCATTCTTCGGTTTTGATGTCAGGCTTCAGGTCGACCATTGCGTGCAATTCTTCAGGGGTGTACCCCAACAAGTTCTGCAGGTCGCACACGAATCTGTACACGTACCGCTTTCCGGCTGTCTTGTGGATGATGTTCTTGTCGTAGTAGTATCTCAGTCCCCTGCTCAGCTTCTCGTAGTTCATCTTTGGTTTGTTTTTCCGAATGCCCCACCGACGGGCCACCTCGTCTGGATCGGTGAGCTTGAATTCCCAGCCGTCCCCGGTCCAGCTGATGAAGTTTTGGCACGATTTGTCCGTCAGCAATTCCAGCAGGAACTGCCACAGTTGGATGGGTCCACTTCCTATAAGATAGAAAAGAAAATGAATGGTTTGAAAACTGGAATCGTAAATAATCTTTCACAATTAGATTTTAGCTTAAATCATTCCGAGTTATTCAGCATATGGAGGAAGCTGATTACCCAAAGTGTAGAGCCTTAGAATAACTCCCAACATTCTTGTTGTAGCCAAATAACATGACTACAATACAAAAATAATTACTTGTGTTGTTGTTACTTATGGTACTTGCGTATGGACAACCCCCCCCCCCCCCCGAACCCCCCACCCTTTTTCCCCCCCGACCCCCCCCGTGTTTTCGTATTCATATTGGAAACCCCCCCCCCCTTAACATGTTAAAAATACTTTCATTATCCGCTTTGCTGTTGATTC
>JAOUZG010026641.1:20061738-20074039 GCA_026289955.1 Argiope argentata | reverse complement strand
AATAATAATAATAATAATAATAATAATAATAATAATAATAATAATAACCCATGCTCTGAACTTTCTAAGCAGCGAAACACTCAGAGTAAAGGCTCCAAAATCGTTGAACGTACTAGTCAAGACATGGGGAGATGGATTATTTAGAGAGAAAAAAATTAGTTCCAGAAACACGATAGATGGCGCTGTACAACAGAAAATATAGTGAAAAGACACATTAACAACACACACACAAAAGGGCGTTATGAAAAACAAAAAAAGGCGTCTAATTTCTATTGAAAATATGAAAAAAGGGGGGGGGGGTAAAAAAAGTGGAGAAATTTAAACTGTCTTCGCAATCGCAATTTCTCTTTATATGCACAAAAATATGCATGTCCTTGTTTTGCTTCTACTTTTTTGAGTATAAAACGGGATAAAACTGAGATTTTATCATTCCAATCAGTGACAGATTCCGTTTTTCTTGCGAAGTTCTTTTAATAAAACAACGGAAATGCTGTAGTTTCACTTCGAGAATCTCGAATATTTGAGAATTTAAGCAAAGAACCAGAAGGTACAAAAACATGCTTGCAAATTTTGTTGCACCCCAAGTGCAACAATGCAATATCTTGCTTCAATTACCTTTATGTCAGATGGAAACCTCTACACATTGGACTGTGTACAATCGTTTCTTCAGCAACATTTTCATAATAATAGAATAATTAGCCACGCATATCGGGCTACTTAACCATCTCGTTCTATACATCTTAATCATTGTGATTTTTGACATTGGCCATAGTCAAAAACATTGGCCATAGTCAAGTCATAGTTATCGTGGAAGACCGGTAACCTCGGCAGATTTGAAGGGAACCATATTGAGCAGTTTTCCCTGCATCGATAAGGTCCTTGTGATTGAATGTTTGATGCGTTCGAATAAAATGAGTTACAAATGTGTATTTTGGGTCTTTTCAGAATATTCTCTGCTGCACAGCGCCATCTGTTGGAGTTTCGGGAACTAATATTTTTTCTTCGAATATTCCTTTTCCCATATCTTGAATAGTATGGTCGATAATTCTGGAGCCTTTACTCGGAGTAGTTTGCTGTATAGAAAGTTCAGAGTAGGGGGTGTTTCAATTTTAACCCCCTTATAAATACATATAGGTAAATTATGCTGCTGAAAATAATTGAAAGCGAATCATACATGAGAGCATCATTTTTTCCTACAGCATTTGTGAATAATGAGACAAAAGTAAAATTATCTTTCACACGCGTCACAGGAAGAACAAACAAAAAACACGATTAAGCCAATAAGATAGCAACCGACATAATTCGAAAGAAAATACATGAACTTAAATATTGAAAGAAAGTTAGAAAACCTAATCGTATAGTTGTAGCATAACGGCTATTATTTCCAATTGTTTTTTACAAAATGGTCTTTTTATAGGAAAATTGAAACCAAGTAATAAAAGAATCTCAGGCATGTATATATACATATATATTTCTCATTAACAAATAGCGAGAAACCTGCACAAAGAAAAAGCCAAAGAACGTTCAGCTCACCTGAATATCCTGCCAGGACAGCGGCCTGTATGACAGGTTTACTGTCTTGGCCTGGAATGGAGACGGGACTGTGCATTCCCATCATGTTCTGTAGGTTGTTGTTGAGGGACACGTGACTCTCCCTATTGAGATTGCCGTAGTGCTGGTGGTTCATGTCGGCTGGCCAGTGACCACCGGCGGTCTGCATCGACCCTGGAACCGTCTGGAAGGGAGGTTCATAGTGGTTGTAGCTCTCGGAATATCCCATTTCGTGATGCGGGTACCTACCTGCGAAAGGGAGAAGCATGTCTCTCAGAAACATTAAGAACAGGAAAACATAAAAAGAGAGAGACCATTGCATGCATTGAGGTTATTGCAAGTATCTATGGTGTCACGTTCGAGGATTTATGAATGCCTTTATTAAAAGAAGATCTTTATGGCAAGAAAAGACAAAAAGACAATAACGTGGATTTCAAACTCATTAAGCCACAGAAGCATGTTTAAATCAGTTTACTGGATCGCATAATCAGTATACACTTTAAAGTGCAAAAACGACGTGACATACTAATCTTTTCGGCCAGCTGTAAAGCAAAGCTAGCATCTTCACCATCTTATCATAATCATTTTAAAAATACAGAAATTAAAACTTTATCATTTGATTTTTCTATTATTTCGAGAGAAAAATATTTATCTGATCTATATTAGAATCAAAATGATATGCATAGTATTTTTGAATATTTTAATTATAATTATTAACTGAAATAGAATATTAACTGAATAGAAACCCTTATAAAGATTAACTTAAAAAGTAAAAAAGTTAATCCTAAATAAATAAATAATAATAATAAAGCTAATCTCAAAACACGCTTCATTCATATTGTCATTTATAGGACTTGCAACACACATGCCATTCATATTAACCAAACTACTATAGATGAAATATTGCTCGTTTAAAGATACAAACTATGATAAATAAATTCGGCAAATATTGTTTGGTTTTGACTATTATTACTGATTGGGTTTTGTCTATTATTAATGATTTGGAATACTCCTCCACAAATTATTACTGATTTGGAATACCACTCCACAAATTATTACGTATTTGTAATTGACTATTATTACTGATTTGGTTTTGACTATTACTACTGATTCGGAATACTCCTCCACAACTTATTACTGATTTGGAATAGACTATTATTACTGATTCGGAATACTCACCCACAACTTATTACTGATTTGGAATAGGCTATTATTACTGATTGGGTTTTAACTTTTATTAATGATTTGGAATACTTCTCCACAAATTATAACTGATTTGCAATACTTCTCCACAAATTATTACTGATTTGAAATTGACTATTCCTACTGATTCGGAATACTCCTCCACAAATTACTACTGATTTGGAATAGACTATTATTACTGAATCGGAATACTACTCCACAAATTATTACTGATTTAAAATAGACTATTATTACTGATTCGGGATATTCACCCACAAATTACTACTGATTTAGAAACGACTATTATTACTGATTGGGTTTTGACTATTATTAATGATTTGAAATACTCCTCCACAAATTATTACTGATTTGGAATTGACTATTATTACTGATTCGGAATACTCCTCCACAAATGATTACTGATTTGGAATAGACTATTGTTATTGATTCGGAATACTCATCCACAACTTATTACTGATTCGGTTTTGACTATTACTACTGATTCAGTTTGACTATTATTACTGACTCGGAATATTCCTCCACATTCAACGTCTTAACCAAAATCAAATGTAACGACGAGAGACGGAACTGAGCCTTACTCACCTCTGTAATGCCTGTTGATGTAGGAGGGTTGATACTTCGTTTCTTGCGTCATGACTACGCCGCCAGTGGGGGAATAAAACTCGGGGCTTCCCTCCAGGTAGGTGGGGTGGTTGGGCATGGACTCTAGGACGTATTCGGAGCTGTCGTCCAGCTGTGTGGTGGAGACGCCCATGTCGTCCTGCGGGATTTCGTGGAGGGTGTGCATAGTTTCAGCGATTTGACCGTATCCTGCTGAAGAGAAGAGGGAAAAGGGTTAATATGGGGGATAATAAATGACTGTACATTGGCGAATGTGTAATAATACAGAACTTTTGTGAAGATAACCAACTTATAATAAGAATAAATCTGAGATGAATTCAGTGAAAATGTATATCGCTTTTCGGAAAAGAGTACAACAAAAATTACATCTATAAATGATAAATCTTTTGAGAAATATTTTTCTTACATTTTTCCTTCTTTTTTTGAGAAATATACGGGTAAAATACGTCAATTTTTTTAAAAAAAGAATTTGACTTAATTGATCAAGATACAAGTTTATACTTTAAAGATTCCACATTCAAATTTTAAATTTAAAAAAATCTTTTCCTATACGAAAATTAGATAATTTGGTCTTCTGATTCCTCTAAAAAACGACGTTCAATTAAATTCTTTGAAAGTAATACAGTTTCGTGAGATTAGCCCACCAAAAATAATACTAAAAAATACGGTAAATCCAAATTTTAAGGATTTGCAAAGAGCTGATATAAAACAAAGAATCAGTGAGACAATGTATAAACAATTTCATAGACAATTTTGATAAAAAAATTAATTACAACAAATGCATATTCGTTTAAAAGTAAAAAGTTTGCAATGATAACAGAAGCAGATTACTTCAAATAATAAATATGTTTCTTCAATACCAATTATATTTGAAAATTAAAAATTTACCATAGAAGTAAAAGAAATTCATTTCTTAAATAAACGTCTTGCGCACAAATTTTACATTTCTTATATTATCCAGTTTATAAGAGAACATTTAACAGCAAAAACACAATCTTTAACCGCTGTTTGATCCTCTGATAATCTATGAGCATTAAACATCCCTTATTCCGAAGAACATTCTACTTCAAGTAACATTGGAATACCCAATTTTCCGTATTAAAAATTTTTATTGCCTTAAAGTCCATAATGATAGCAGTTATTTACATATTGCTAAACGAAAAAAGACCCCACGCAGCTTTCACGGTATTAAGCAAATGTATAATCGGATATCCATGGAGAGTTCTCAGTAAATCACTTCGTTCTCCAAATCCTTCAGGACGAGTATGTCCAATGAGCAAAGTACACTCCACGGGTATTCAATGAAACATACATAACGAAAGGAGGAGGAAAATGTTCAGTAATATCCCGACGCCTCGGACGTCAGAAGTAATTTGGTTTAACTGGCGTTTAGGGCCTTTCAGTAATGATAAAGTTAAAGGAAGAAGGAATATTTCTTCTGCATAATTGAAATTATCGCGAGATAATTTGTCTTCAATTAATTAATCAATAATGAATAATCACGAAGTCGTGAAAAAGGCATCATCACTGACATAATCCTCGAAAGTGATACCTGCTCCTAGAATATTCGAGTCTTCTTCAAAACCACAAATTATATTTGAACAAAACATATGTATTGCATAAAAGTAGGGCTTTATCGTTATATTGGTCATGAATGTTTCAGGACAGTCATGAAATGACAAATGAATGGAAACAGCATATTAATAACAAGCATGTAAACAGTATGTATCCTTATAAAAAAACAAAATAGTCATCTGTGTTTTGAGTAATACATAAATAACTTTCAATTTTTTAAAAATTAAGACAACTACTTAAATAAATTTCACAGAATAACTAGCACAGTAATGGTATAAATTAAGTCGCCTTTTATAAGCCTCTTAGCAACTCTGTTTTTAAAAAAAATCGTAGAAAATTTTAATTTAAATGTTAAATTAAAGAAAATTTTAATGTTTTGACGATTAGTCACTTCCGCTAGAAAGAATATATATGACACTAGCTCTTACCCGCGACTTTGTAAGCGTGGAAATTTTGATGTGTATATGTAAGAACTGACAGTCTAATCACAATGTAAAATGTTATCAAAACGGTATGCATAAATTTTCAACGTCAACTGGAGAAACGCAAAGACGTGAATTTTAAACACCAGTTGGGGTAACGCAGTGCAGATTAGAAAATTTTAATTTCAATTCATCTGTTTTACTTTTATTCAAAATCACTTCTGAAGGAATCAAAAGATCTATTAATTAACAATGTTTAATTTTAAATTTGTCATACACTACGAAAATAAACAGAATCGTTTGAAATAACCGGTCGAAAACATGTTACGTCTAACATCATTAACTACTTAAAAGCTATGTACTTGAAACTATAAAGGTACTTTTAACAACTTAACCGAAAATGATGAAAATAGGCAAAAGGAATATGTACAGCAAGAAAAAAAATCAAGAGAAATGAACAGGAAATACCGAATTATATTAACACAAGAACAGTGTAAGAAAAAAAATTAATAAACCTTCCTTTAGAATAGTAAGATAATATTAAAATGAAAAACAGAAACAGAAAGATAAAAACAAACGATTAGATTTTTTTAAAAATTTTTTTTTGTTCTGATGAAAAAGGCTTTCTGTCGGGAAATCCTACAATAAATCACAAAGAATTCCATTAGATAAGATAATATGAAAAGAATACTGGAAATAAATAAAATAAAAACAAACGATTCAAAAAGCTCAGGCAGATGTTTTATTTATTAATAGAAAATTTAGCTCTTAATTAATAAAAAATTAACCACTCAATTAACCGGAATAAAAATTATCCTATGTTCTTCTGTAGACTATAATCTATCTCTGCGCTAAATTTCATCCAATTTCCTTCAGTCGTTCTGGCGTGATTGAGTTACATCATCCATCCATCCAAACTTTCACATTTATAATAGTAGTATAGAAGTATAGATTGAATGAAAAACAGAAAATACTAATATTTTCCATCAGCATCATCCCCTTCCCTTCTCAATGGCTCAAAACCAAAGAAACTTTATTATTATTACATCTGTGCCTATAAAACTTCTTTGCATAATAACATACATAAACATACAGTTGCATAAGAACTTAATTACAGTTTATCAAAATTACAGCATTCGGTATAGACTGTAAATTCGACCTACAGCTTTCGGCAGTTCTGATTCCAGTTATTATAATTGCATGAGTCCATAGATATTGCTCCTAACCAATTTTTCACAATCGAAAAAAGGAAAAAAAAAATCAGCTTTTTGTCTAGTTATGTAACAACTATCGCACGTCTGATTATACTGTCTGGTTATGCAACAACAGTTGCAAGTATAATTTTATTAAAAAAGGAAAATACAATGAACTTTCTCTAACAATAAATAAAAAAATAGTTAAGAAAGGAGAAAATTTATGAAGATTTCACTTTATTGCATTGATGAAATGCTTTTGACCGAAAAATACATAAAACAACTATAATAATATATTCATGACCGCGAAAAACTAGTTAGGAAAGGCAGAGGTAAAATTTAATAATAAAGCATAGATAAAGATAGTCAGTAGCATAGAGTGAATAAAATTATCCATTTAGCCAAGCATGACGTTTTGTTAAAATAATAATAGAAAAAAAAATAACCTCGTCACTGGTCTCAGTGTGTAACCTTGAAGATTGGGAGGGGTTGTACTGTTTTAAGGTCGGGGTCCCTTGTTTTTTCTGTCGACGCTCTGAGTGCAATTCTTTATGCAAAAGACGTATTGAAAACATTCGAAAACAGCAATTAAAAGCCTAAAAGTTTTGGATAAAGATCTTTGTTAAACAAACTGTTTTCAAGAAGGATTCGGATAATTAGATATACTAACTAAGCGATACTTGCAGAAACAAGTTTGCTCAGGCCAAGCCTCACGATTTATGTAAGCTACACATGCCTTCACAATTACGCAGGTTTTATTGATAAAAAGATCTAAAAAAACAAAATAAAACATTCCAAACAATGTTATTCGTTCGTCTTTTATTTATTTATTATTTATTTTTTGTTTAAGAGTGATGTTTGGAAATTCTGAAAAAAAAGAAAAAGAAAAAATCCCCTTAGCAAGCTGAAAGGTAAAGAAAGATAGATAGTTTTACATCTAAGCTACTATTTTCAAATTCTTTTCAATCCTTAGAAAAAGACAGGGAAAAAAATAGCCAAAATAAGAGCTTGAAAATTAAAGTCTAAAAAATCTCTTTTTTTAGACTTTAATTTAGAGTCTAAAAAATCTCATTTTTAGACTTTAATTTCTAAGGTATTGCAATTACCGTAAAAATTTTAAGTAGTCCGTCTTAACGAAGCGCTAATTTGGCTAATTAGATTTATTTTTCTTATTTTTAATATTAAGAAAGTTCTAGCGAAATGAAAATTTCAACTTCCTCATCGTTTCCACTCCCTTTGAGAATTCATCCGAGATTTTTACATTCCTAACAACATACTCAAATCCAGTTAAAATCAATACAAAATTGCTATTATTAACCTGTTTACAAGATAACTTGGACAAGGCGTTAAATATCATGGGCTATCATTAAATAATAAAATAATATGGTAATATTCTCTTATTCGAATTTTGTTCTTATATGTATTATTTTATTATCATGTCAGAACATGATGTTGTTTTTGGGATGAGGTTTCCGGTGTCAACAAAAATCCGTAGGCGAAAAACTGAAATTTTTTTTATCTGCACAAGCATCTCGAAAAATCAGCTTTTAATAACTTTTTGTCATCGCCTTTACAAAAGCTCTGATTTTAAAATAATAAGTTAATGACTACAGCAAACAAAACCTAGAAAAATGTCATTTTGATCGCGCGATTGTTTGAAATGAAATAAATAGGAAACGGGATATTTTTTTAACAATAAATGCGAGACAAAAAAAATTTTGGATCGTTTGCGATACTAAAGTGACTCATTCAATGAAACAATTAAAATGAATAAAAAATTTGCTTTAACTTGCACGAGCACGTGGTGCTTGGCCGTTCAAGAACGAATGTTCTGAGATGATACAGTGGAATATGCATAGCGGATTTCATTTCAATCTTTCAATGATTTCTACTATTAAATTACTGAGCAGGATTTCCCTGCTGTCATGTAATTCGCCATAGTTTTTAAAGACATTTAGATACCAGTTATAGACAAATCAATTTTAAACTATCAAAAAAATGTTTAAATGTAATTTTAGATTAATGCAATTCACCAACGTTACGCAAATAAAGCAAAGACATTTACAATAAAGAAGCAATTAAAAAATCTAGCTTTTATATATATTTTAATCGTAGGGAAAGAATAAATAGTAATCGATTTAATTAATTAGAATGAAAAACGAGTCCTAGTGTCCCAAATAAACTCTAAAACTAGTTTTAGAAGTTTTATAAAAATGATAAAAGATAATACTAAAATTTTAAACAAATTCTACAAAATATATTTTTTAAATTTCTAAACGGAATGACGAATGGAAAAGCTAATCTATTTTGGTAAAAGGGGCGATTCTCATTGGAGTTGTAAAAATTATATACTCTTTAAGACAATTAAATCAAACGAAAGTAAGTCTTCTCTAGGTCATTTATAATTGCAATTGCTACCAATTCTTGTGATGGAATAGTTCCAATGACGACGCACGACGACACGTCTCAACGCGGCAGAATTCGGATGCCATTTCCACTCTGTTTTCTGTCTCTTGCTCATAAACTACTATCACGAAATTTGTCTAAAGCAATAGGAAAACCGACATTTTCGCAACTTTTCTACATTTTTGAATATTAAATCTAGAATTTTATCGAGTTTGCATCAGAGAAAGAGAAATAAATGTAGTTTTTGGCTAACCATTTCATCAATCGACTGTTTTGAGATTAAAATGAAAATTTTTCTTTGAATACATTTTTAAAAATTCATTTGGTTCGAATTAAATTACATACAGACATTTCTTGATAATATACATAGGGAAAAAAATATTCGGCAGTGTTCATTTATCTTTATTCTGAGATCATGATTACATGAGCAAAAACGAATTCGCAACATTTTTTCTGTATTATAAAATGTACAAGAACAAGAAAATAAAGAAAATATGCGAATAATTAAATCAGGGTGTTTAGTTCATAAACTAAATGTTATAATAAAATAGTCTAAATATTGTTGATATCATATCGTATCTGCTATAATCATAAAAGTGCAACGGTACAATAATATGTTTTGTATCAACAAGAAAAAGGCACACTTAAGTGGTAATGCAGTAATAAAAACAAATTTTATGAGAATACGTGATGTAAAATCTAATCATGTTCCAATGAAAAATGAAGCTCCCAAAAAAAAATTGATTTTTGTAGCAATGATTCAATGACAGAACAAACGGAAATAAGCCAGTGATATCTGAATAGAAATTTTCATATCAAATTTAAAAAATATACGAATATTACCAGATATATAAATACATTTATAAATGTTTACATTTACAATTACATACATTTACAAAAAGTTGATTCGGGGAAAATTTCTCTTTTAAAAGAAAGAAACTTAACCCATTCGCTGCCAACCACGAATATATTCGTGGTTGGCAGGGTGTTACCCATCACCAGTACGGATATACTCGTGATGCTTTCAATATATTATAACGTACAACTTGTCAAACTTGCAAACTTTTTATGGCCACAAACATAAATATACAAGTGTAAAAACCTGAAAAAAAGCTACAAATAAAATGTTTTTACAAAAATTCTACTTTATTTAACCCATTCGCTGCCAAGCCTTAATTGTATGAGCTTATTCCCATTGCCAATCACGAGTATACTCGTGTTTGATTTTTATACATGTAAATGATTCTTTATGACAAAATGTGTGCATTTATTTTGAAATAATAAAACTTAGATAAACAATCACATTCAAAACAGAAATGGCAATGGGAATAACCTCATACAATTTAGGCTCGACAGCGAATGGGTTAGTAGTCTTTTTAAAGAATTGGCTAGATAGCGACAACGAGCACAATCAGAATATATTCCACTGTTTTAAAAACTGAATGAAAATATTATTAAAACTGCACTTCAGACAAAGCGCTCAACACCTATTCTAATAGTTCGGTAGCACATTTTTTTTAATTTCCCGCCGTCAATACTTATTCAGGTCACTTCCCTATATACTATATATGTTTCCAAAATTAAAGCCTCACGTTCACTGATATACCCAGTCAGAACATCTGCCCCACAGATTGCCAGAGACTGCACGCAACTCAGCGAGAAGGAAGCCCTTATCATCCATCCCACTACAACTCGAATAAATAAATAAAAAAAGAACGGGAAAAAGGCGAGATACCAAACGACAAAAATTGAAAAGGACACCTCACTTACCCGCCGAGTGGTTCGAGGGATTTCCATGGAAGAAAGCGTTTGGACTTCCGATTCAGACAGAGAGGACTGATTTTAATTTACGAAGAATGGCAACAATGGACAGGAGAGGCGGAAGGCTCCTTCCATTGATCAGGTATCCTATCGGGCGGAAGGCAAGAGATGTCTTTGCAGAGCGAAGCGGCGGGCCCGTTCGTGTGGGTGGATGCGAGCGCGTGACGCAACGGCCATTCTTCTGACAGGGTCACTCTCATTGAAGGAAACGGAGAGTTGGCAGCGATGACGGAAAGAAAGAAGGAGGCGGGAGGGGACGGAGATGCGAAGTGAACACGCCACGGAATGGAAGAGGCACCAGTTACTCCTGACGGATGGGGAAACTGCAGTGGAAAAAAAATCGAGTCCCAACATTCTTAAGTTGGAAACTATCTCCAGGGCCTGACTACGGCAGGGGCATACGGGGCAGTTGCCCCGGGCCCTCACATAAATGGGCCCCCCCCAAATCGGATAGAAATTTAATTTTACTTTTCCTTCTTTAATGAATGTTCTTTATTACTAAAGTAGTGAAGCAGAGGGGGGGGGCAAAGAAGTTTTTGTCCCTGGCCCCAACTAAGCTAAATCGGGCCCTGACTATCTCTACCAATTAAAGCGATGGTCAACTGCACGCTTATTAATTTCCAGAATAACATGATTTCCTTATCTAGTGATAAATAGAATCTGAATCATATCGAATCCGTAAATTTATGAAGAATAATAATAGGTTCAAGTCAAGAACACAGTTTTTTTAATGTATTCTATAAGTACAGTTTTCTTATTCATAAAACATAATACATTTCTGATTCAATAATATACACTAGTATTCTATATATGTAACAAATAATTTTTGTTTAAAGCAGAAGGCGGTTTCGAAGACATTGAATTTTTAAGTTCGCTTTATTCCATCATGGGAGGCACACAGTATGTATAAGCAGAAGCGACAAGCAAAACACAGAATGACATAAAACGAAATGAGGAAAAGCTGGCGAATTTTTTTATCCCTGTGAATATATATTGTGAGATTTTAATAGGGATTTCTATAGCATGCCAATCAGATGTAAATCACGTGTAAGGGAACCATAGGGATCTTTTAAAGGAATGTGCTTCAATGGACGGTATTTTATCCCTTCATTCGGAGTGTGGGAATCTGTTGACTTTTAGCCGATTTAACAATTTTAGAGAGATTCGGTTGAATTAATTAACTAGGACAAGTGAAATTAGAGAATGTTTTAGGATTAAGTTACTAAGGGCAGAGTTAAGATAAAACTTTGGATATTAATTAGGGTTTATTTTAATTTTAAAATATCTTTACACACACAAAAAAAATCGAATTTAAATCTTAATTAATTTTCAAATTTATTTCTTAATTGAGCTTATATTAACTCCTTTCTAAAATGTTCTCTTGTTTCCTGATCCAATCTCCACCTTTTTACTTAACTGATGCTACACACGCTCTGTCAAACTGATCACTTCAGCATTCTCTCATGCCCCGAGCTTCCCTAAAAATCCTTACGCTAATGGCATTCTTTT
>JAOUZG010026641.1:20034968-20046738 GCA_026289955.1 Argiope argentata | reverse complement strand
AAAAAATATTAAATATTTTAATTATTTGTCTCTCTCTTAATCTGTGAAAAAAAATTGTAGAAAATCTAGTCCCTTTCTTGGGATATCTATAACACATAAACTATTTATAAAATTTTGCTTTTATTTACACAGATTAATAAGTTTTATAATATAATATACAGTAGTGATTTTGTTGTATTCAAGAATTAATTGACAGAATACTTATATTAACTAACATTTCCACTTACCGTTCATGCATAAGTCACAGTTACTTTAAACGCCCGATACTGGATTTTATCGAAAATTTATGCATAATAATGATAGTCATCAGCTTTCCCTATTTTGCGAATTCAGTTTTCGGTGTTCCACGGTTAGATAACCACTCCGATATTCTGGTTTGGTTGATTTGTCACTTTATCGCTCACTTCAAAGTTAGACCTACCACACGCTACTTCGATTGTGTTCTCTGCGTAGAGGATTAATGATTTCTGAGTTCGTAGAAGTAGATGAACGGACTGAAGCGGATTGTTGCTAAATTTGTAAATTACAGAGCATCGCGAATTTTTACAGATAATGAACAGCTCTACTGAGTATTGGTTTACAGAGATGGGGAGACGGTCGGAAAGCTTTGATGTTTAGAAGAGACGATTAATCAATGTCATGCTACTCTATCGACAGATTGCAACAGGACATAGAGTGCAATGCCTTTCCGTTCGAATGTGTTTTAAATAAAATATTCGTCATTTGATATAAAATACTAAGTTATTCATATAGAAAAGATCCGTATTTGAACGAAAAACTACTTATATTAGAATTCTTGGAACTATATAAGTATATCCTTTAAATATATTTTTGAAATATAGAACAATTTACAATACAAACAAACAAAAATTCAACTACATACATAAGTTTATATGATATGCCCCATTTTGATTACCTTTTTAAAGCATTCTTAACTTCCTTAAATGTTAAAAAAAAGATTTATAATATTTCTTAAAGTAGGTGACTACATTGAAAAGTATTTTCATGGGAAAGTATGATTTTTTATTTATTTATATAATATTCTTAATGTTTGAAAGGATTTCGTTATAGGGCCGTCAGAATTTTTTTGAAGTCTATTTTTGGGAGGTAACACTGATTTTTATATTTGCATTTTCATATGTTAATCTATTTTACATCTCTAGATGTTATTTTCTACAAACATAGCATTTGATAAGAGTTTTATTAGGAAAAAAATCATACATTAAAATCTAATATATATATTTTGCTCCGTCGGTGTCTTGGCACAGGGGTAGCGCGTCTTCACCGTGATCTGGGCGTTCCTGGATCGAGTCCCGGTTTGGGCATGGTTGTTCTTCTGTGTTCTATCTGTAAGTTGTGTGAATGTGCCCCCACCCCATAAAAAGGGGCTGTGCAAGCAAATGTGATGAGTGAGTAGCAAAAGTCATACTCTTGGCCCTAGTTGGCGCTACTATAAAACAAGAGACGCTCATTCGTCTTAAATCGATCACTACCTCAGCGAGATTATCCATGGCGCCATCAGGAACAACATATTTTTTGTTCCAATTTGGTACAATAATTTCTCAATAAGTTCTGCAGTTCTAGAACAAAAGAATGAGTAATTGTATTACCACATTCCTTGCTCTTTTTGATGAGATAATATATTTTTTTTCATTTTAATTGCCATTTATTTTCTATATTTTTTCACATTTACGTATGTTGACATGTGCTTTAAAAATTCTTAGCTGTTCCCTTGTGTAAATATCCATCATTTTAATACCGTACGCAGAGAAAAAGAAATATTCAGGCACGCCAAAACGGCAATTTATAGCCAAGCATGGAATGTCTGAATCTATCTTATAAAATTATGGCAAACGTAAATCAGGCTCCTTCTACGCATGCGCTGTCTACTTGCCGTCTTCTAACTGGCCGAATGTAAACCCATCAACAGTCGTGTTGAGCGTCTTTGATAAAGCTTTCGATATTTACAACAACTATGCAAATTTTCGGATTAAAAGGGAGAGAATAGATAAATGCAATTCTCGCTGCGATTAATTTATTTAGTTTTAAATAACGTTTCCAAGAAGAAATGCGTTCAAAATATTTAGAAATTTGACTTTTTATTTCCTATTCAATTAATTACAGAATATACAATGTTATGTTCAGAATTTCACACACGTTTACAACTGCACTTTTAAATCAAAGATAATTTTTCAAATCTCCTTTTTTTTTTTTGAAAATAAATTAATATCCATATATACCTAAGAAAGAAAATATGGTTTTGCTTAAAAAAAGGCAAAAGTTTTCAAAAATTTACTGTCTCTATACCAAACTTAATTTTGTCCAAAAAGGGGAAAGAAAAAAAAAGCTTTACTGTCCCTACACCAGACTTAATTTTGTTTAAAAAAACTTTATGTTCTTACATCAGATTTAATTTTGTCAAAAAAGGCTTTACTGCCTTTAAATCAGACTTAATTTTGTCAAAAGAATATAATGATATTTTTTTAAAAAAAACTTTCATTTTCAATTTTTCTAGCTAGTTTTGGAGCGCGACAGATTTTAAGATGAAATAACAGCTATGACATCATGGTTCTATGTCAACCTTTTAAAACATCTGCTGTGAAGAAGCATACGTAATAATAAAGCAACACTAGTAAAAGCAGGTCAATCTTTCAAAAACGCATCTGCTTTCAAAGAAGCATATATAACAATAATGCGATACTGGTGAAAGCAGGTAAAAATATTTTTTGCCCGTAAATTTCCGAGACATCAAAACCTCCTAACCAAAACAACATCATGATTATACATGATTTTAAAAAAATTCTGTCCTTTTAAAAGAACTGAAGATTCAGATAAATATAGACATTTACTAACGAAGATTTCCCCATTTTCAGTGAACAGGTGAAAACTGTGTGCAAAATTATCTGACCATGAGTTGGAACATTTTTTGATTGTGTACAGCCGGCGTGGTTGAATATCGAGTTCTCCAACAACGATAAGATAATGCGAGATTAAGTTTGAAAGTGTATATTTATATATAGTATCTAAATTTACTTTCTGACGAAACGAGAACAAATATTTATATCCGAATGCATTGTAATCAGGTTAAAATGTTACAAATTGCTTATCAGGTTTCAGACTGGGTAAACGATAAAGCATTTCAGATATGGAGCCCAAAGTAAATCTACCTACTTACTTTTTAAGAAATGAATGCTATGTAGAGAGATATTTACCTTATGATTCAGCATATAAGTTTTTTGAAAATGAAATGATCGATTGTTTTATGCGTTTTGAAGTCTAAATATTTTTTTTGGTACCTGATAGAGAGAAAAGGTAAGAAAAACATAAATAACTTCTCATTTAGGTGTATTTTGCTATAAATGGAATAATCCAGTTAGAAAAAGAAAATGATTAAATTAATTGTGCGAGTTAAAAATTATATTTCGACTTGCTTATCAAAAATCAATAATTTTTAAAATTAAATATTTAGCCTTTAATTGATTTATTTTTCCTACCAACTAATTAAATGGAAACTTCTACTTAATATGTTCATCACTTCCATATAATTTGGTAGAACATTGTATTGTTTAATTGTTGTTTAAAAGTGTAAAAATGAGATAAATCGCTGTAAGCATGATGTAAGTGCAAACCGGTTAAGGGGTTAAAGCTAGAGGCTATTTGAAATGAAATCAGAGGGAAAATATTATATTCTTTTATATTATATATGTTTTTTGTGTGAATGCACATATTTACTTTCTGTTGAAAAGAAGACAAAAATCATGAGTGATTTTGTCTTCGAAAAATATACATTATAACAGCGGAGAAATATCAGTTGAGTTTCAAAAAAATCTTTAACATTTTATGCAATATCTAAGTATAGTTGGCGAAAAAACTTATATTCCACGAAATTTTAAATCTGAAATAAGTTTTTGATCATCCAGTTATTGTTTTTATTAGATATTTTATTTATTCCAATTATTGCTTTTTATTTTTTATTTCTCAGTTTATTATTATTAAAACAAATACAAAGTGTCGTTTCGCAGAAATGGGAAATACTTTAAAAATAAGAGCAATGAAACAAGTGCATTGACACAATGAAAAAGTCATTTATATTGAAGAAAAAAAAGTAAACTCATTCTGAGAAGTTTAAGTTCAAACTAAACTTAATTTCACCGGCAACACTTAAAAAAAATGATAACAACTAAGAAAAATGACAAGCAAAAAATTAAATCTTAGATTATTCAGATAGCACTTTATGTACTGTTATAAGTATAAAAGTTCAGAGGACTAATGGTTTTGAAAATGAATAATATTGCAAATAAATAATTTAAAGTTAACTAAATTTTTTCCTTGAATTCATTTATTTTATCCTTTTTAGCGAATAAAAAAAATTATTTATTTGATTTTTTGTTTACCAATGACAACACAACTTTTTGGGGGGAAAAAAGAAAAGAAAAAGAAGGAAATTTGAGCAAAAATTCGACTTTGATCTAATTCAGCGACCCCACGTTGATCGGCAATCGTAAAAACTTTCCCAACTAACAACCTGTATAAACACATCCATAAATTATCCTCATTAAAGCGGACGGCACTTAAGTCCATTCATTTCCACAGTCGGCTCTCATCAAAGGGGTCGCCCACCCCTATTAAGCAAACGATCACAAAACGCGAAATCGTCTGCGTCCAGCACCGCAATCGGCGTCTCATCTTACCGGCTCTCCACCGTCTCAGTTACGGCATTGGAAAGGAAAAGGGTCCGGGGGATGTTCTGCGCAGACGATCTCGGGGCAATGGGGGAGGAGGCCACAGGAAGCGGGGTCGGCCAAGCGTTCGACAGGTGTGATCCTCTGGCACATATATATGCGCAACAGGGTCGAAAGTCACGCAACGATGATGTTTTTTGTTGTTGTTCTTTTTGGAAAGGGTGCAAGTTAAAGGGCAGTGCCATTTGCAAAATTTGGAAAGTGAAGAAAAAGTGAACTCTCTTGTACACTTTCCAACTCTCTAGTACACTTTTCCACAATATTTCATTCTTACAATGAAAATATTGCTTAGGTCACATATGTGTATGAAAGCAAATTTATCTACAATAAGCATTTTTAATATCAATACTTCAAATTCCACCTCAATGCAATAGTAATACAACCGTAAAAATGAATAGAGCATTGTAGAGTTCAATTCTACAATTCATTGCTAAGTCGGTAGCAAAATAAAATCTCGTGACATTTTCAACTTTCAAGAAAAATCTCATCAAAATTTGTACTTAAAAGATTTTAGTGAAATAATAATTTTTTAAAAAAAGTCATGGAACAGTTATTTTTATTCAGATTTATAATACTATGTGGTCCACACATGCAATTTACCATTAAAAAAATAAGGCATCTAACATCGGAAAATATAATTTCCAGGTCTGTTTGATTTCAATTTTCTCTTAATTAAAAAAAATGAAATAGTCTTGACACATTTTTGAAATCTATTATTTTTATTCTTATTTCAAAATACCATGCACTTAACAACTAAGTACTGCCTTATTTAATACATAAATAAATAAATAAACATTAAAAAGTCATTTGCATTTGAAATCCAAGTTGAATGCAATAAATTGATCAATAATTTCAACATGTTGATCAAATTATTGAATCTAATAATTTGATCAACATATTGAAGTCATTGATCAACATGCCTTCAACACGTTGGAAGAAATGCATATTCTAAATATAAATATTTTTTGTAGAATTTATATATTTAATACATTTGGTATTAAATATATTTTTAAAACATATACAGGGTATATATTTTAAAAAAATCATTTAAATGTTATAAAAATTGATATCCTATTGCAGAGATTATTAATACAAAGCAACAATGAAATTTTTTTAAGAAAGTTCAATCTTTTTTCACACTAACTGCATCTGTAATTCAGATCGTATCTCTTTTCGCAGCATACAAAACATTCTTGTTTATTTTGGTGAAAAGTTAATAAAATGGTCCAAACTTGATCATTTATAGATATGTATCAATTGCCGATTTAAATAATGGTTTACCATAAAGAAAATTATGAATATTGAAAAAAATGTAGTCAAATATGACATCCTTAAAATATTGATCAATTTACTTTATTTCTACTTAAGCTAAAGGTACTTACTTTTTCAAGTAAGTTTCGCTTTGATAAAAATAGATGGGTTTTTTTTTTAAATATCAAATCAGAAAAAAATGGAATGTCCAATAATGACTATTTAAGAATTCATGCATCTACAAAATATACATATCCGTCAATCCATATTTTAAGGATGAATGTTAAGATCTTTTTTCTTAATTACCTTGGAAAAAGTAAAACTGACTACAAAAGAAGTACAATACATCTTCTGTATAGACAAATCACTTCATTGTTACTGCATTAAACAAAGAAATGAAAGTGACAAAACTGTCATACCTAGTATTACGTCTTTATTTTTTTCTTCTTCTCAATGATGAGTCGATTTTTATATTTCATTTCCTCATTTCTAAATAGAACAATAAACACCTAGCAGCCATTTTTTAAATAATATTTAGAGAAAGTTTTCATTGGCAATACTGGCACAATTATGGAGCTTAGTTAAAATTCTAACGAAATGGAAGGGGATGTAAAGCAATTGTATAGTTCAAATTCATTTTAAATTTATCTAATAATTATGATTTCATTTCCAATTTTAAAGCGTTTTTTAAAAAAGTTAAATGAAATACACTGGCTTTTGTTTTTAAAAAATACACATTATGAAGAACTCGTAGCAAGAAAATCGCAAGTGAGTAAAAAAATGTCAAGATTGATCACAGAAAAAAAACAAAAACAGCGGCAACTAATTTCAATTATCTGATCTCTGAATATTTGTAATTTCTAAACATGCATTTAGCTACTTTTGATAATGGTATTTATAGGCAAAATTATAAGGTAGTTTATTGTGCAACTACCGCCACCGTATATTCAAAAATACAGCTTTTGAGGATTTAGAATTAATGCAAGAGTTAATCGAGATTTTAGAACTAAAAGAATATTTTGCAAACGCTTCAAATTTCAGCAAAATGTAAAAAGTAATATAGATTTTTATCAAATGGAAACTTAAGAATTCAATACTTATTCACTCTAAGATTAAATTTAAACCATATTTTTGAATTCTACTAAGGGAGAAAAACTACTTCGCTTTCAAACGATATTGTTTTTCAGATAAAATAATACCAAATATATTTTTATTGCCATATTTTCATATTATTGCGAACATAATAAAGAAAAAAGCTCAATCTTTACGTTCTATTTAGATGAGTAACAAGCGAGAGCATGAAACACATATATTATGAAGACATAGATTATTTCAGTGTTACATTCATTTCATAGCTTCCATTTTT
Organism: Argiope argentata; assembly: GCA_026289955.1. Taxonomy (NCBI): domain Eukaryota; kingdom Metazoa; phylum Arthropoda; class Arachnida; order Araneae; family Araneidae; genus Argiope; species Argiope argentata. The sequence goes on along the minus strand of JAOUZG010026641.1, from coordinate 20,039,379 downwards.
TTTCTTCAATTAAATAATCCTTTTTATGGATATTTATCTTAAAAAATTATAAACCTAGAGTATTTTTACAATACTTTGTTATAATCAAGCTCGCTGCTTTTTATTTTAAATTTTTACTAATTTTTTTAGTAAGTTTTTTTTTATTAGTGATTTCAAAAACAATTTGTTTTGTATCAGAAAATAAAGATTAAAAAATTTTTAAAGCATTCAATAAAATCATAATTTAATTAAATACATCTATTAATGAAAATGTAAAACCACCGAAGACAGCAAAACTTGAAAATAATATATTAATAATTATAGCTTCACATTTCCCCATTTTAAGTTTATTCAATTAAAAAAAAGTTTGATAGGAAAGAGATCGGAAATTTTAATCATTCTAGACAAAATGGGGAGAAATTACGTTTACATTTTTTGCAAGTTTACAGAAGTAAATTCTTGAATTTTATCCACAAATCAAAGGAAACATAAAACTAGCCAAAACTAATAAATTCAGATGTTTGCAAGGCATTTGTTTGAATTTGAAATTATTTATGTTTAAATAATTTATACATTATTCTCTTTTTCTCTCTAAAGTTAATTTCTACTAGTATTGAATAATTTTTATTTTTTCTAAAATTTTAACTGCTTTAAATATTTTTTGCAATTATCATACTTTTTACTTTTAATTATTTACAAATATCTTTAAAACCTATAAGATCAGTTCATTCTGTTAGTAAGTATATAGTTTTAAAAATAAATGGGATAGAAATCGAATCTTATATTAGCTTTCAAAAACTTAAGGAAACTTTTCAAGTCTTAAAATAAGAAATAAAGCCGGAGAGATAAATAATAATAATAATTGATTGAATCTCTCATTTTAAAATAGAATGAAGCAAATTAAATCACTAAACATATATAAGTTTATTTTCCGTTTCATTATTTCTTTACATGTATAACTAACGAATGAAAATTTATTCTCAAATTACGAAGTGAAATAGGGCAGCTGTTTTTGTCCTTAGTAAAATAGCCTGTTTTTTCCTTTTCCTTTTTTTTTCACTCTCTTGCTGTGATTGACTGAATAATTATATTTTAAAAATAGTTATTTCGAAATTACAATTTAAATTCTGAAGAACGGTTCTTGCAATCAACAAAGAAAATTGTTTTTGAATAAATTCAAAATCAGGGTTTATCAAATATTTCTTGGCAGCATACGAAGAGAAATTTAGAAAGTGTTCATTTTCGTCTCGCCGATTCAAATCATCTTTTTTATGTGCCGAAACAAAATTTTCAATTATTAAAAAATAATTATTTAGTTAAATTTTACGAAACCTTAAAAACTTTTTTTTTAATCTTCAAAGAATTTGGAAGCAAAATTTTGTAGAAAATATTTTGAAGAAAGCACTTTTATTCTTTTCATTTTATATTATTTGTTTATTTATTTGCATTCTTTTCACTTTTAAGTCTTTTATTTGAATAATTTATTGGTATGATAGGTCATTTTGTGAACTGGGATATATAATCCTTAATAAGTAATTATTAATTTAATAAAAGGAGAATAACTTTAGCAAATAAACAATTAGATATGTGGTTGTAAAATTTTAATATTTAGCAATTTCTAGGTGAATAAGAGTATGCCTTAGTCAATATTAGATAAATCATTTGCCCTTTGATTTGAAGAATTATTTATTTAAAGAAAAATTTGAAAAAAAAAAAATCCGACAATTCTAGGAATTTCTCTGCATCTTAATTACTATGTAATCAGATACGATTTATCGATTTCCATGTTATTTTGACTTTTCAAGGTACATTAAGGACTTTCAAAAGTTTTTATAAAAGCTAACTAATGATTCATAATAACACCTTCAATTAGAAATCAAATATTAAATGGATAAATCTCATGATAAATTATTTAACAACTCATAGAAATCAGTCCTTTTTGTAAAATATGATAGAAGGACGTGGTTATTAAAACTTTCAGTGTACGGATTGCATTTTAAAAAAAGTATCAAGATATCATAATAATAGAAATATATCTTTAGGTACATAGGAATTGTGATTGATACTTTTCACCAATCTTAGCTGTATTAGATTACTGTCATCTTGTTGTTAGAGGCGATACCTTTTAGCCTATAACTCCATTCAATAAAATAAAATTGAAAAATTCCATTTTCAATAAGATAAAAATCATTTTTTTAAACATTAAGTGTAATTTCTTTCATTTTGTTTGCGTCAGGAAAATGAAAACTAAAAAAATTATTAGTATTTATTAAAATAAGCCAGTCAAATCATTAAATATAAAAGCATTTATAGAACGAAATATCAAATTCTTAAAGTTTTAGAGCACGGTTTAACTGTATAAGAGCTTTATCTAACAAAATTGGCATCAAATTTCCGAATTTTCAAGCTTTTTTGGAGGAAAGGGGGGCTATAAATATAAGTTAATTTTCAAAAAGAGAAATGACACTTAAAATATTGTTTAAACATTAGTTAAATTTCATAACTAACAACTAAAATTATCAGATGCTACCAACATTATAGTTTTTCAGAGTTATTAAATTTGAGAATAACATTTTGATAAAAGTTAGCACATGCAATATGACTAATCAATGTTTTTTTTAATGTAGAAATTAAGTTTTAACTATACAATTCTTTTTTTACTGAAGTAAAACTGATAATAGTTCAAAATAATAAACCTCAAAAGAATATATACATTAATTTTTAAGGAGTTTAAATACGAGATAAGTGTTTTATTATATGCTGAAAAACACTTTCAGAAATTATGCAAATATATTTAGAGTTGGTTAGTTAATAATTAACTATATAATTTTTTAAGTACTATGTAATTAAATTATTACAGTGGTAACTAAAGAACGAAATATTTCAGAAATAGTGAATGACGATGATATTCGAATAAGAACTATTTGGAACGAAACATTTTGATAAAGTCGGTAGAGAGCGATACTAATTATTCTCTACTAATTCAATTTAAAAATTTTACAATCTAAAAAATGGCAGATAAAAATAAAGCATTGCTAAAGAAAAACAGCTGGGGCAATATCTTCTTTAAATTAGGAGAAAAAATTATCCAAATAAGAAACAAATTAACAGCAAGCATATGAAATTGCTATTGATGTACAAAAATAAACAATTCACAAATGTAATCTTCAATAAAAAAAAATTACGTGCTGAAGTTAGTATTAAAACGAGCTTTTAAGATTAGGTCAGACATGAGTAAATAATTCAAATAATTTCAATAATACCACCATGAGTGTCATTGAATCATTATAATTATTCTTAAAATATCTGGAATTATAGCACCGCCATCATTTGAAATGAATACAGGGTTCAAAATACGATTCAAACCATCAGACGATTATTTAAAAATAATTTATTCTATTTTTACAGATACCGCCAGGATGAAATATTAAAAAGTTGGTTTTCAGAAATAGAGAGGGGGAAAATTGCTTAGAATGTTTCGTATGATGAAAATGAATGGCAACGTAAAAAAAAAGAACATTAAAAAAAGTTCGTTTGATAGTTTTCTGGAGAAAACTGAGGGCTTTTATCACAAAATATTATGAAAAGCAAATATTAAATGAGTTCAAAGTCAAAGAAACATTCGATTTTTAAAATATAAAACTGATTGCCGTTTGAAATTTCTAAAATAAACAGCCAGCCGATATTTTCTTCTCTTCGTTAAAAATAGATATTCGGCGTTTTTATAAACAGAATTCTAATTTCCCCGAAAAGTTAACAAAACGCTCCATTGGAGTAAACAACGTACAATTTCAAGAGTACAAAGGGGGGGGACAAATAATGATCTCTAAATTGTGAATGAAAATAACTTACCCTACACAACTTGTGGAGATCAAAGCATCCGATAAGAAGCGACCGCGGAGGCTAATTCCAGATCACGCGAGGGCTATTCCATCATGTCCCGGGGTCACACGCACGCTCGGCTTGAGGGGAAAAGTGTTCGAAACTGTTCGAGTCGCATTTGAGTGTGGCTCGATTCAAGGCTCTGGTGGAAATGGTTGCTTCTGCGCGGAGGGAATTTCCTGAAAAGAGTCCGCTTCCGGAGTAGGTGGACGACGCGCACCTTTTGCTCTCGCGCGCTCACCCTCCCCCCCTCACTTCCGGTGGCAGCTTTTGTAGCAGGTGACCTCCCGCCGGAAACACCCTCCGCCCACAACTCCCACGTTCTGTTTGTTGGGGGTGAGCTTTACCATTTTTTTTCTCTTTCCTTTTCTTTTTCTTTCCGCTCTTTTCACTTGAGTCGCGAACTTTTATGAATGGACGAGTGCATCGCTTTTGCTTCCCGTATTAAATGTCATGAATGGGGGATACTATAAAAAGAGTAGGTTGGGCCCAGATGATGTGGAAGGGAAAGACAGTGGGAGGCATGGAGTTTGATTTAAATTGTTCGATT
>JAOUZG010026641.1:20024705-20034958 GCA_026289955.1 Argiope argentata | reverse complement strand
AATATTTCGGCAATAAAACATGGCAGACATTCTGATACGTATTGCATTTTCAGTGGCAGTAGAACAAAAATCATTTGAAGAGATGTACACAAGTATAAAGCGTTTTTTGAATTAATACTATGGAGAATTTAGATGCAACATTCACATTTATAAATGTCAAAAAGAAAGAGCATTCATTTCCTTCGTTGAAATTGGTACCTCGTACCTCTTACCTTTGCAACCCTCAATAACCCTTTTTTGCAAATAAATGAACATTTCTGCAAAAATTAGTTACATTGTTTAAAGGATTTTTGGAGCAACCAGTATAAAATTTAAAAAATACTTGGTTTCTTGTTTACTATACGAGAAACCGGTAAGGAATAATTAAAAATAATAATTATCCGATACTTTTTAAAATGAAAAAAATAATAATAATTTGAGTTTATTACGATAAAAGGAATATGTCGATCTTTGAAAACAGTTCAACGGAGCACCATAAATGTATTCAAAGAGCTGCAGGGCACAATTATGCAAAAAGGAAACAATTTTAAAACGATGAAAACTTTTCTCTTTCTTAAAGCGATTCACCAATACTCAAGATCCCTCTTGCATTTCTAGTTTTTTTACGCCTTATATGAGATGAAACAGTCACATATTTCACAAAACCTTACTCGAAATTTTGTACAAAATTACGATTGGTATACTTCCTGAAATTGCCATTCACATGTTCTGAATTAAAGGGAAAACATTGCACACAAATTACTCTGAAATGGTTGCCACTCTTGAAGAAACGATCTTTATTTTTACCTCTATTTCACATCAATGTGCAGATGATAAATATAGAAGAAGTTCTTAGAATGATATTTATTTATAATGAAACAGAAGTTACTAAGCAGAAAAGGCTTAATATATGGAAGACCATGTTTCGCTCGACAATTTTTTTTATCGTGTTTTTTCGGAGAAAATATTAAGATACGAATTACACACCGTTTACATATGAATATTTTTCAATCTCACCTGCATATGAACTGGTCATTTAAAATAACACAAATCATGAATGCTCTTAGTTTTACATGTAATTCAAGACAATCTGCTACATTATGGTATTTAGCTTACAACTTAGTCATCTTTAGTTATATTTTTGAACTTACACTCAGTTTTATCATGGTGAAACAAGGTCCGAGATGGCGCTGTATGATTCTTTATATATATATATATATATATATATAACTAGCATGACAGCATATAGAAAGAGGTACTTTTTTGCTAACCGGGTGCAAGCGAAAAATCGTCAAGTAATGTAGAATGGTGCCAAATTTCTTATGGTGATTTTAAAGCGAAAAATGGCCAAATAACGTAGAATTCCGTCAAATTTCTTGTAGAGATTTTATAACGAAAAATAGTCAAATAATGTAGAGTTCCGCCAAGTTTCTTGCAGTGATTTTAAAGCGAAAAATCGCAAAATAACGTAGAATTCCGCAAAATTTCTTTGGCGAATGTTCGCTTGCGCTCGGTTTACGGAAAAGTGCCAAGAAAAGTATATCACAGCTAGTTATAAAGAATATTTTTTAATGTAAAATAGCCGATATAAATGAACTTGAAAAATATTAAGTATAAATACATTATTAAAAAAAGAACGAATAAAGTAAAAAACGTGACTCGAAACGAGGACAAGCATCACACGTGTCATTAATACTGTTGTGATCAAACATACTACAATGCCCAGATATCGAAATTAAGCAGAGCATATTTTTATAGTTATAAGAAATGCTTTGTGTGTGTAAAATTGAGCTATTCTCAGGAAAGAAACCTATAGAGATAAAAAGCAAATATATATTTAAATATAAAATTTGATCCAAATCGTCAGAGCCCTTTTCGAGATACACAAAATAAATTTTTATATATAAAAGAATGGGTTGTTTACAGTTATAAAATTTATAATCACTGAATATTTTTTTTACATTACAGAAGTTGATTTTTACAAAGATTTTAATTTCTTATATACGTTATTCCCCTAAATTGTTATTTCTCGAGGTAAAGACCTCAATATTATCACGATCGAGATTACTGAAATAAAATACTTTCATCCAATTGAAATCTCTGAAATCTATCTTAATGTTGTTGTCAAAGTTCTTACCGTCTATGTAAGGGGGCTGACTCCCTGGAATAGGGGTTGCTGCATTGGCACCGTTCAGAACTGGCGTCACCTTCTGATCTCTTAGGGGTGCATAGCAGTAATCCTGGGGGAAGAACTCGTCTATCTCAGGGATGCCTTCGTAAGAATTGGTGGACAGAAGTTCCAGATTTGCATCAGTGCGTCCGTTTTCTATATCTGTAAAGAGAGACAAAAGTAGTGTCGTTCTTATATTTAAAATATTTTTCAATTCCCAATAAATGACTCATCATCAGAATAAATTTGAATAAATAATCGTTTTAAATGTAGATCGATGAAATCTTGTTGTTGTTCTTGTTATTACTGGCACTTGCTATGGACAAGCTTCGTCTAGGCATCAGCGAATTTTGAGCCGAAAGGAGCGTCTCTTGTTTTTGAAGTAGCGCCAACTAGGGCCAAGAGTATGATTTAGCTACACACTCACCACAGTCACCTGCACTGTTAAATTAATTTGTTGCCATGAAATTGAAACCATTTTTGTTTTTGTTTTTTCTTCAAATACTTGATTTTTTTCACTATGCAAAATCAAAAAAGGATTTAATTCAATACCTATTGCCACTTACAAGCTGAATAAAAGCAAAGTAATCTGCATTTTGCAAGAGATAGAAGAGATATGAGCCAGACAGTTGCGTTTGTAATAGTGCTATGATGTTGTTTGTTGTTGTTACTAATGGCTTACCATAACAAGTGATTTTAAGCCGAATGAGCGTCTCTTGTTTTTGAAGTATCGCCAACAAGGGCCAAGAGTACGATTTATCTACACACTCACCACATTGAATTGCACAACCCCTTTTTATAGGGAGGCACATTCATATACCTCACAGATAGTACACAGAAGAACAGCCATGCCCTGACCGAGACGCCGATATCAAGAGAAAGATGCGCTATCTCTGTGCCAGGACGCCAACAGCAGTGCTATGATGTCATGGGACTAGTTACTATTAGGAAAGCTCGTGCGCACAATAGGCAGAGCATATGTAAGAACTAAATGGAGATTTTATACTTCACAGAAAGAAAATAAGTAAAGTCATAAAATTTTTAGTCAATTAAATGTAACAATAAAATCATAAGCTAACCGTAAAAAAACAATTGAAGGTTTGAAAATGGGAAAATTATTCTGCTTTTCTCTTGGCGACAACTGATTTTAAAAATGAAGCTTTCCTGATTGAAACTTCCTAAAGATGGTAAAAACTATGTAAGACTAATTAGTGAATTGCAACCCACTGATAGTAGATAAGCAGTGATAAAATTTTCAATCAATTAAATGTATATAACCCCAGAATCAAAAAATAACCGTGAAAAACTAATTGGATGATTTAAAATCGACAAGACTATCTTGCCTTTATCTTGACGACATCCGATTTTAAAAATGAAGCATTCTCGATTAAAACTTTGGGAACTTCTATCTATCTTTTTTCTCAAATTCCGTCATGCCTTGCAGAGTTTTCTTCATCAGAGGCGAGAACAAACCTATCGGCCATTCCAAACATTCTGGTAATCTTCTACCGCGGGGAGGGTTGATTAAGAGGGTGAGTAATCCTCCGTAGAGGTACGAGCCTCGTGAATGAAGCGGGCACAACAATCGAGAGAGAGAACTTGCGACACCCGGCGACAAACAATAATTATTGTGTTCTTGGGGAAGGCCAGCCGATTGTGATCTCGACTTATTACAACACTAAATGCATCTGGCAACCCTCCCTACCTTTTTCCAATGCATTCCGAAGAGAGAGAACAAAAGGTAGGGTGTGGAGGGTAGGGTTGGCTTTTAATTCGTCTGCCATAAGACGTATGGCCGGGCTTTCATTGTCATTTATTTCTTTTATTAGCCGTTTCAGTGGCAGTTGGCACCACGAACGTCTCGTGGCGAAGATAGAAATGAACATGTCCGATGGATTGATGAATGAAATGAACAAAGACTATGGCTTTTTAATGGCCGAGAAAATAATCGACAGAAAAAATAATCAAATGCACAAATCCGGGTATAATGATAGTGATGGCAAATATCCGGTTTCAGATGTTTAGTTCCAGAATTCCAAATCAAATTAAAAACTTCTCGAAAATCATGAAGATTTAATTGAAATAAAAAAGTATGTAGACTTCATTAATTTCAGAAATAGCCTCTCCTCGTAAGTTTCATTCCTTACAGCATTGTTGATTTAAAATCTATCTAATTCATCTTCCAAAAGGAATCTGAAGATGCTCATTTGTGATTGCAGTTACTCAAACAAAGAAAGAGACTCTCTTGTTCCTTTTCAGAAATTCCGTTTTAACCCCTTAACCGGTTTATTTTCCTTATTATCTAATAAGATGACACTTTCTATTTGGGGAACATTTTCTTATTTTGATTCAAATGGAAATCCGTGGAATACTTAGCTCATCTACGTATTCGAAGTCATTTTACTATTGAATTATAATTGTTATGAATGATTTATTTTTTGTTTACAACAATCAAAATTCGATAAATCGATGCACGTACGGCACACGGGCAAACCGGTTAAGTGGTTAAAAAAGTCCCTGGATTCTTGAAAGAAATGTTAAATTTTTCATTTCAAATTATTGAAGGAAAAAAAATTATCCAAAATTTTTGCAATTTATTGCATTTTTTTACATTAGTTTGACTTCAGCAAAACATGAATATTCTCAAAACATTTATCAAAATCAAAACTTTAAGCATATGATAGCAAAAAACTTGTCAAGTCAAATCTTGCAACGTAAAAGAATGCTTTTGTAAATTATATATTAACCTACATTTGACAGTACAAGGTTAGTAAATAGCAATTAATTCTCAAGATTTCCATTCAGTTTTAACCTTTTAACATTCTCTTTCACTTAGAGGTGCACCCTCTATGTAAATATGAAAGGTTCTAGTTATTTTCTGGATACATTATTGTAAAACATTAAAATTTTAAAAGTTTATTATTAAAATTAAATTTTCATTGAGTAACTTGATGTTATTCATTTTAAAATTGAATGACACTTCGGTCACCGCTTCATCACTTTTAGCCCTCTTTGTTTAAAAGTAAAGTGCTATTCGCTTACCTTTCATAAGTGTTTTCGCTAGTTTATCGTAAGCATTTCCTTATAAGTAAATTTTCTTTATTATTTGACGAATGAATAATGCAATAATTGATTGCAATTGCATTCTTTTAAAAACAAATCTTTGTTTTAAAACAACAAAGGAAAGCAGATAGAGCAAAAATGTATGTCACAGGTCGAGCGTGTATCTGAATTCCAAATGACAGATTCGCAGAATAGCATTAATGCCTCAAATTCTTTAGATTGGCTAACTGGTCGTGGGTAAAAGCTGCAAGAATAGCCGAAGTCAAACATTCATAGCATCTTACGTTTAAAAGATATAAAAGGAAATTCTTCTTTAAGGTATTTCTCGCATATAAGTGCCCGTTAAGCCTTGTTCCGACGTCATATGCCTGCCTTGAATCTGGCACATTTTCCCCGCTTTTCCATTCACCTGTGGTTTTCTGGAGTTATTTTATGTCTGCCCATTTTGCCGACAATGTACAGGAGTCTCCCGATCACTGTCCATAGGCAGAGGTGGTCCAACAATGGGTCAGTTGCTAGATTTATGACCAAATATGTAAAGCCACAGGTCATCAGAACGGGACTTAAGAAAATTAAGAAATCTGTAATACTGGTTGGCTATAATGCATTTGCATCGATTTTATATGATAAAAAGTTTTTATAAAACATTACATCTGATGGATTAATATACTTAGCAAAATCTATAGTTCTGCTTTTTTAAATCAATCTATTCAATTTGTTGGCATTTGTTGTTAATAAGATTGTTTTGATGGTGTAACATTATCTTCTCTCAGATCTTTCTTCACTTTAAAGTACGTCAATCAAGATGGCAGAAGTCACAAGGATCCTCACCTCTAAGGAGTCTGTCTAGATGCTCCCATAAGATTTCTCCGACGAAATGAGGCGACATGGACAGGAAGATCTCCTTGTCCAGCGAGCACATGTCTTTGCCCTTCATCCTGAAGAGTTCTGTGTTGATGCCTTCCAAGCTGAACTCTCGGATGGCCCAATACAACCATCGGATCACATCCTCTTCGCTCCACGTTCGGGGATCTGAAAGATGACGAACAATTCTTTAATATTTCAGATTATTTATGAAAAAAAAAATCATTTTCATTGTTTATACATATACAGTGAAAAGCGTACTTCTTTTTCATTAAGGGCTAATGGATTTTATATTCTTCGATATTATTCCAAAAAAGTTTTTGAGAAATTTATGAACTAATTTAATATTTTCATTATGTTCACAGATAATGGTTATATTATTAATTTTTTAGCAAATTTTTTAAATCAGGTAATCTACTGTTGAGCCAGTAGAAAAAACAGTATACAGTCCCCAAACATTAGTAAGGGGAACAGAATACCACCACCTTCATATCAATTTTTAAAGAGAAATATAGGCCCGGGCACTTATCTACCCTATGACACTTCATTGCATGTAAAATAAAGTGTGCCATCTCCATTAAGATAACCCATATTCTATTCATGTTTACAGGATAAATATAAGACTATTAAAAGCACGAGTTAGATGTTTACCGCTAATTTCAAGTTAAAAATTAGTTTGTTAAGAGAATTCTGGACGCCAAATATATACATAAAGAGATTTTCAATTAAATCAATTCTGAATGAACAAAATCCAAAATTTCTCGTCGAAGTAAACTATCATAAAATAAATCTGATGAAATTTGATAAAACTAAATCAATGGATTAATCTAATTCAGATTAATGAGCTAAAAATAAAAAAACATCATTATCACTAACTTCAGCAATTTTATGATATTCGTTTGAAATAGATATCACTGGTTTTTACCCGCGACTTCGTAGGCGTGGGAATTTTGATGTGTATGTATGAGAACTAACAGTCTAATCATAATGTTAAATGTTAGCAAACCGTATGCATGAAACGTGAATTTTAAACACCTGTTGGGAAAAAAAAATGCAGATTAGAAATTTTTCATTTCAATTAATCTGTTTTATTTTTATTCAAAAATACTTCTGGTAGGCATCGAAAGATCTATTAAGGAACAATGATTAATTTTAAATGTATCAAGCGCTACGAAAATAAACAGAGTCGCTGGAAATAACCGGTTGAAAACATGTTATATTCAACCTCATTAGCGTGGGGGGGGAGTTACTTAAAAACTATGCACTTAAAAATTATAAGGAAGATAATATTAAAATGAAGACCGGAAATAGAAAAATAAAAACATATAATTCATAAAGCTTAGGCAGATGTCTTCAGATTTTTTTTTTAATTTTTGGGTGGAAAATTTAGTTTTTAATTAATAAAAAAATTAACCACTCAATTAACCGGAATAAAAATTAGCCTATGTCCTTCTGTAGACTATAATCTATCTCTGTGCTAAATTTCATCCGATTTCGTTCAGCCGTTCTGGCGTGATTGAACCCTATCATCCATCCATCCATCCAAACTTTCACATTTATAATCTCTACTACTATTATAAATGTGAAAGTTTGGATGGATGGATGGATGGAGGATGGGGTTCAATAACGACAAAATGGCTGAAGGAAATAGGATGAAATTTAGCGCAGAGATAGATTATAGTCTACAGAAGAACATAGGCTAATTTTTATTCCGGTTAATTGAGTGGTTAATTTTTTTATTAATTAAAAACTAAATTTTCCGCCAAAAAAAATCTGAAAACATCTTCCTGAGCTTTTTGAATTATTTGTTTTTATTTTTCTATTTCCGGTATTCTTTTAATATTATCTTATATAACGGAATTCTTTGTGACTTATGGTAGGATTTCCCGACAGAAAGCCTTTTCATCAAATCAAAAAATTAAAATAATAATAATAATATTTAATCGGGTTTTTTTTCTGTTTCCGTTTTTCATTTCAATATTATCTTAATATTCTAAAGGAAGGTTTATTAATTTTTTTTTCTTACACTGTTCTTGTGTTAATATAATCCGATATATCCTGTTCATTTCTCTTGATTTTTTTTTTGCTGTATATATATATATACCTTTTGCCTATTTTCATCATTTTCGATCAAATTTTTAAAAGTGCCTTTATAGTTTCACGTACATAGCTTTTAAGTAGTTTTCTCCCCACGCTAATGATGTTAGACGTTACATGTTTTCGACCGTTTATTTCAAACGATTCTGTTTATTTTCGTAGTGCTTAAAATTCACGTCTTTGCGTTGCTCCAATTGACGTTAAAAATGTATGCCTGCATACGGTTTTGATAGCATTTTTACATTGTGATGAGACTGTCAGTTCTCATATATACACATCAAAATTTCCACGCGTTCGAAGTCGCGGGTAAAAGCTAGTAGTAGTATAGATTTAGATTTTACAGGCAATATTCGTAGTTGAAAGGAACACTTTATCCTTCCACGGCGCAGCATTGTATACTTTATAATAATTCTTCAATCCCACTTCTATGCATTCCGCGGGCAATTGTTTTCATTAGCCCGCAGATGCTTTGATAGTTCAGCCTTCACGATTTCCGGTCGGCGTGTGAGTGTTCATTATAAAAGCGCGAAAAATAAACAGAGAAATGGCCGTGCAAACGCGAAAATTGCTGATAGATGGCAAACATTCCACGTTGGCTTGGCGAAAGGATTGAGAAATCACGCCCGCAACAATGCGGATTGGTGGAAGTTTTGGCATTAAGATCCCGTAAAATGAATGGAAAGGGCTGTCTTTAACGCTTTTCAGCTGCAGTAGCATAATTTATTTAACTTACTGATTGTTTTAAAATGTATTTCAAGTCATTTATTCTAACGTTATTTTTGCAGTCGCACCATTATCAAACTTTTTTTAATGATTTATTCTTTATACACAATTTTAAGTCCCCATTGTGGAAATTTCGAGTGATTTATTCACTTTTATTTTTTATAGAAATTGCATCTTTGTTTAGTGACAAAGGAATTAATAACAAGTTTAAAGTGAAATATTTGATCACGTAGCAGTTCATATAAATGGACTATAAAGTATTAATTTATCTTTAAAAATTTAAACATGACTTAGCTCAAAAATTCATACATACATTCATGAATAACGATACTTGAAATAAATCGGATGCAATCATAATAAAGTTCACTTTTACATAGCAGCTAAAGGAAAGGATAGCCGCACAGAGGTAGCGCGTCTTCCTCGTGTTCTGGAAGTCCCGGGCTCGAGTCCCGGCTCGGGCATGGCCGTTCTGTATTCTGTCTGTGAGATGTGTGAATGTGCCCCCCTGTAAAAAGGGATGCAAGCGTGTGTGTGTGGGGGGGTGTTTCTTCCTCATATGAGCTAGAAGTCAGACTTCCGCCCTCATGTGCTCAGGGGTCCATACCCTCAGAAGCTACTGCACCCCTCTTTCAGTGGTAAAAAGCGGACACGACGTCATCAAAGGCAAAGGGTCATTATTAGAACGAATACAAAATCAATTTATAATAAACTACATTAACATATTTACTATAGCGGCAAACATTTCATTAATATCAGAAATGGATGCAACATCTCATTTCATAATAAAACAAGTTTCGAACTTTTAAAATTTAATATTTAACAAATTAGCATTATAGGTGACGAAATAATATTAAAAAAATATTGACGTAATACAGCTATTCAGAGTGATTGTTCTTAATGCCAATGAAAAATACAATTCAATAAAACTGAAAATAAAAATTGATGAAAAGTAAAAATGAATATGAAAAAGTTTGTAAAATCTTTTATCTCAAATAAATAATCCCACAATTTTAGTAAAATTATAGAAAACTCAATTTTGCATTTTATTAGTTTGAGGTTAATCTGATTTACATTTTAGACTGCCAAACACAAGTTACCAAGAGATGGATCAACTTTATTAAGGAAAGACAATTTAACGACACAATTAATAATCTAATTAAAAATACTAAATATTTTTAGTAAAAAACATATTAAAATTATTCTTTTTTGTTTCTCTATAACTCATATGCAAGTTTATGAAATAAATAAATTTATCGTTTGCTCTTCTCTAGAATTTTAATATTCTTTGAAAAAGTGCGATAAATTGTTTCAGTTATATATATATATATCTATATATATATATATATATTTATATATA
>JAOUZG010026641.1:19969818-19988886 GCA_026289955.1 Argiope argentata | reverse complement strand
TCCACAGTTAAATACTTTTTAAATGTTTAAAAAAAGCTACAAAACAAATAGCTATCTGACTGTCCATTTTTTTTACTATAATTGTGAGTAATATAAATAATTCTTATAAAATTAATAAGAAACTGCTTCTTAATTTTATCGTTGGTATTTTACACCCCTGCTTGCTGAAAACTTCCATGTCAAAAAAAAATATAAAAAAAACAATAAACGATTCCGTTTTAGTCCGTAGTCCTATGCGACATCTTCCTAGCGGAATGGATGAGTAAATCCATTTTTGGGGGAAAAGATGTGGTTTTGCAATTGAATTCGGATCTGATGTTTGGACAGGATTCCACAAAGGTACAAAGCGGAAGAAAAAGAATATACAAGTGTTTGATGTTTGCCGCCTCCCAGGGTGTACCTGGAAGAAAGCACGTAAGGGGGCGTGGCGGCGGGTGAGTTCGTCATCAGGCGAGGACAACGACAACAATTTGACAGCATACAATGCAGGCACAGTGTTAGCAAGTGTAATCGTTTACTTTAGACATCATGCCAGGCAAAAGAAGGAAAAAAGAAAAAAAAAAAGAGTATGAACTCCTTTCTTCTGTCAATAACCCCGAATTCCCCCTCAGCCACCCTCTTCAATAGCGGCTTTAACAATTACACTTTTAATTCCTTAACAGTTTTACCGACGAAATAAACAAAAGGAAATGGTTAGTTTATAATAGTTTTTAATTTGTGCTTATAAAACCAATTGGTGTTAATAGCGCTTAAATTCAAAGGATTCTCTCTCTCTGTGTGTGTGTGTGTGTTTGTGTGTGTGCGCGCGCGCGTCATCAAAGTATGTGGAATAATTATTAGAATAAGGATAGCTATAACAAGATCATTCAAAAATACATCAAACCTCCCCGGCCTGGGCAAAGATGACAGTTGGATGCAAGTGATGCATATATATAACTCAAGGAAGAGCAAAAAATAAATATAAAAAGTTCTAGGATATATATATATATATTCTTTTTTGTTTTTTGAAAAACTTTTGATATGCTTTCAGGAAAATATCTGAATTACGAATTAACTTTTAAATGTATTTTTTTTTCATACCGTTTGATATTTAAGGGGGGGGATATCCAGCACAACTCGACTTTAAAATTTCTAAATATTCATTCCTGTTCTGTGCATGATGAAAAGTGCTTTTCTAACGTTCGTATATGAAATTGATAGATGTTCATAGATATTAAATATTTTGCTTGATTGTCAGCCTTTCATATTCCCTTTACTTGTAGTTAAACGAATATTGAAAAACGAAGAGAACTAGACAGATACAATCGGTACTCAGATTTAGCACGTAGTAAAGCTGTCTGTTCAATTTTGACCGAAATTCAATTACAGTTTGAACGTCTGTCGATCTATATTTTCAGAAACTTGTAAATGCGATAATTCAAAAGTGCAGTTATATAAATATATTAAAATCGGTATGCTATTTTATGATTACAAGTGCAGTTTTGTGTCAAATTTTGGTTTCATTTGGTTAAAAAACGCATCTAAAACTAAAATTCTATTTTTGGATACTATTAAGGCATGCAAGGTATTAATCGCCAAATAATTCGCCAAGCATAACACGATAGATTCAGTTAAAACGCTAAATTAATCTTTTACGCCAAAAGGGAATCTTTCGCAATTATTGCAAGCATGTAAAGTATTCGCTAGCATGACAAATTCATTAGAGAATATGCGACAAAGTTTTGGGGAGACCACACTTTCTGGCTTCATGTTCTAATCAGAGAATATTTCCTATTTAAAAATGCATTATTTGAATGATCCAATTAAGAACTTTACGAGATCTTGTGCTATTTAAAGATTATATATGATATTTCACCGAATAATAACATTTCTGGTGGATTTAATTTCGGCTTATAGTTCTGAAAATCGATCACTTGATGCCATGTCATGCTTGGACTTGACGATTAAAGGGTTAAAAAAAATCTAATATTTAACCTAAATTGTCAACATGAGTTCTGAATCTAAATACCTTTTGAAATGTTAAAATCACTATACGTATTAGTTATTATTATACCAAAGTCCTTAATAGTTTTTTTACACAAATATCATGTTGTATCATGTCAAAACATGATGATGTTTTTGGGATGAGGTTTTCGGCATCAAAAAAAATACGTGGGTAATGAATAGAAATTAATGCGTGGGTGTGGATTGAAATTAATGCGAGAGCAATGAATTGAAATTTTATTATCTGCACGAGCATCTCAAAAAATCAGCTTTCAATAACGTGTCACCATCCCATTAACAAAAGTTCTGATTTTTTTAAAAAATAAGTTAATGACTACAGCAAATAAAACCTAGAAAATGTCATTTTGAGCACGTGGTTATATGAAATGAAATAAATAGGAAATATTAACTATTAATAAGTTAAATATTAATAAACCCTTATAATACTAAATAATAATAAGTCCTAATTTAAGTACAAAGCGCGAAAAATATTTAAAAAGTCCCGTTAATGCGAAAGCGTAATTTAATGTGTAAAACACTAACTGTTTCTAACCTTTATTAATAAAACACATTGATTTACATCAATAAGGTTAGAAACAGATCTTTATTAATAATTATTCTTTTATCCAATTAGAGTTGCAAATATGATTCTTCTATTAACTGTTAAATTACCATCATGTCAGAACATGATGCGGTTTTGGGGATGAGTTTTTGCCGTAAATAAAAATCCGTGGGAGAGAAATAAAAATTTTATTATAGGTGCGAGTATCACAAAAAAAATCTGCTTTTAATAACGCGTTGCCATTACATTTGCAAAAGAATAGGGGTTAAAAAAAATAAGTTAATGACTACGGCAAATCAAACCTAGAAAAATGTCATTTTGAGCACGCGATTATATAAAATGAAATAAATAGGAAATATGATATTTTTTTTAACAATTAATGCAAGACGGTTTTTTTTTTTTTTTTTTTTTTTTTTTGGAATCGATGGCAATACTAAAATGACTCATTCGATGAAACGATTAAAGTGAATAAAATTATAATTTGACTCGCACGAGCACGTGGTGCTTGGCCGTTCACGAAATGATGTTCTGACACGATACCTTGAAATATGCATAGCAGATTTCATTGTAATCTTTATTTCTCTTATATCTTAAAAATAACTAGGCTGAATTAATTAAACTATCAGGATTTCAAAATTGCTGTATTGTAATCTCTGGGGAATCTGTTGAAATTTCAAAGGAATCTAAAGATGCTTTTTTCCCCTTTAAATGAGCAAGACTTCAAACGGTCCACTTCGCAAAATGTATTGTTTTTTCCAGGTAACTGACGGAATTCGGCGATCAAATCTTTGCCCCCGGCGATGCAAAATGTGAGTGCGAACAGCAGCTGGGGAGAAACGCGCAAAGCACCTGCTCTACACTCTTGCCTTTTCAAACCACAAGACTCGATTCATTTATTTCGAACGAGGCGACGAACATCTGCTGTTTCATGCCTTCGGTCTCCTGCGAACGCATTTTTTAGCATTCGTTTTTGTCATCGTTTCGTAACTCAAAAACTACTAAACGAACTTTTCTTAAAAGTGACAAAAATGATTTCAGCTATTCCCATCTGTCACCTATAATTATTTTTGGTGCAGGAGAAATTCATCAGCTAATGATGAATTTGAGTTCTATCGAACAAAACATAATTTTTTCGGCATTGTAGGTTGCCAAAATAATGTTTTTTAAATTTATTTCCTAGTGTTTTGTATTCGTGACACGTGACCTTCTTTAGATATGATTTCTTGTAGGATGTAAGGACTATCGGTTTATGCTAAGAACACCTGGTTAGCGACAGAATTGCAGATAGAAGTTTAACAATAAAGAAAAAAAATTATTAAAATGACATACAGCCATTCAAATGAGCTCATTAAAACTTGAGAAAAGTAAATAGTTATTACTCATTTTTAAGATTTTAAAACAATTCCCATCAATGCAAAGAAAAGTAAATATAGAACAATCGTATCAAAAAGAGCTTTCTTTGGTTTTTAAATAAGGAATTAGTCTAAACCAGGGGTTCTCAAAAGATGGGTCGCGAGATGTGGAAGGAAAGTTTAAAGAAAATTAACTTATTGCTGTAGTTTTCATTTTAAAAAAAGGAGTACGCATAAAGCTTTTAATACACATACAAGTTGGTTTTTGTCTTCTATTAATTAATGGTATACATGAGCTTGTTCGGAATTAACCAATTTCTTAATATCTGGAATGAGCTTTGTAACGCAAAAAATAATGTCATTTTCCAGTGTCAAACGATTTCTTGATTTTGTTTTTAAATTTATCATTATGGAGAATCCTCGTTCACAGTTGTAATATGTAGAAAATGGCATCAAAGTATTTAATGCTGTTGTGGACAGTTCTGTGAATTCCTTTTTAATACGTATCCAAAATTTGTCGATATAAGCTATGTTAAAGTTACTTTAGTTGACTGATCACTTAAAATCTCTGTCAGTTGATCATGATGATGGACACTTAGCTCAGCTTTTGTTACGGCTTGCTCACTGAACGGATTGACTATTCACACAACCCCACTCATATACTTAACTGGAATGTAATCTGTAACCTGTTCAATCAAAGTTTCGAGATGAGATGATACCAGTAAGGAGAAAGATGAAGTGTCAAGGAATGTGGCGCCAATACCTGACACATACTCTGCGAACTCTTGAGTACGTGTGAAATTTTCAAAATCTCTGCCTAAACTTCAGACAGAGTTAAAACTTTGGGGGGGGGGTCGCCAAAATAATTAGTCTAAAAAAAGGGGGAAGCAATGTTTAAAAATTTGAGAAACCCTGGTCTAAATTAATAATTCAAAAAAATTTTAAAAAAATGTCACGAGCAAACATAGCACAGTTAAAAATGCTCGGGTAAAGTAATTATTCTCTTCTTCCGGCATCTGATATTTAGCTTTTAAAATGACATCAGCATCTGTTTCACCTCTCAAGACTGACACCCAAGAATCTGTCACTCCCTCGAAATAGTTCTAATTCTGTTAACGGTAATGATGCCAAAAATTCTATTTTCCGGAATCATCTTTCAACTTACAATTAATTACAATTTCGCAAGGTTTACGAAGCATGCCAAATCTGGTTCTTCAACTATAAACACTAAAAACTTAAATCAAAAGTTGCAAAAATACCACATAGATAGAAATGTTGAAGAAGTAATACAATTTCGTCTTAGTTTTCAAAAGAGTTGAGAAAACAAATATCGAGGACTTGTCATCAATCATATTTCTTCAAGTAACAAAAGTACTCTTTGCAGTAAAAGTTACTATCATATTTCAGACAACGATCTAAGTAGCCTGTAAATTATTCTCTTCCAGTCCCTTGAAGGGGGGAGGGAGAGGGAGAACCATTTCTGATTATTATCTTATCTCTAGTTTACTGGAATCGCTCTTCAGCGAACTAGTAGTGTTCCATGAGTCACTTGCCATGGGACTGTCAAA
Source organism: Argiope argentata (assembly GCA_026289955.1). Taxonomy (NCBI): domain Eukaryota; kingdom Metazoa; phylum Arthropoda; class Arachnida; order Araneae; family Araneidae; genus Argiope; species Argiope argentata. The sequence continues at coordinate 19,983,421 of JAOUZG010026641.1, read as the reverse complement.
AGAGAGCGATTGATTAAGAGGTTATTAAATAATCATGACTAGAGGGTAAGAGCAATTTGTTCGTCATGTGGGAGGGGTGCACTTATTTATTCCTTTTATCAACCTTTTAACAGGGGGCAATCAAACGCGCTTCTTCTGTTTCTGGTCAAAGACCACGTAATTTTATTTCCAAAACGTAGAAAAGACAACTAGTTGTATTCATTAAATTACTTCAATTAAAAAACGAATGAAAAGAGATGATGTGGTTTTCGGAATTAAGATATTCAAACTTTGAATAACGTTTTCATTTCAAACTACTTTTACACAACAGCGTTTTATTTGTTTATTATGTCTCTCCAAAAAAAGTGCTACAATCTCCTTAAGAGGAGTGGAATTAAGAGATTCAAATTTTGAATAGTTCCTTTACTTTACTTTAAAATATAAACAACCAATAGTATATTTAACATTACACTTACGCAACTACGTTTCATTTCCACATAATATCTCGCCAACAATGTTTCAAAATCTCGCCAACATATAGATTGTTGCAAATTGATATTCTCTTTCAATTATTTGCAACAGTATTTGCTGATTTTTTAATTAGAATATCAATATCCCATAGGCATTGCTTCAATTTTTTATTGATTTGTGTATTTTAATGAAGAATTTAAATTTATAACCAAATTGTAAAATTTGAATTCTTGGAATTCGAATTACAGGATTGTGTCATTTTCTTTATGTTGAATCCGAATTGTTAATCCGGTACAATTCGGTTTTAACATCAATTAAAATGCGCCAAGTAAAAATATCACCAAATTATAAAAATATACTCAAGTAAATAAATCACATGCAAATCTCTTGTTATATAATCTAACGATTGAAATCGTCAAATAATATATTAAATATCAAATTTTAATTTAAAGATTGAAATCGCCAAATTGGTGAATTTTTTTCTTGGCGTCCTTTGGTCGCCTTTACAACCAACAAGTACCATGATTTCTTTTATATTTGAAATCGATGTTTCCAATGAAAAATATGTTTATATGCTACTAGTTGCAACAGCTTTTATTTCGAAGTTTTCGTCAATAAATAAAATAGCATAGCTTGTGTACAGTCTAGGTCAATTTATAGATACTCCAAAGAGACTGTCTCTTCATTTCTTTAACTACCCTCTCCTTCAAAAAAAAAAATGCTCAAGTGCTGAGATTACATTTTTAAATTGGCATCACTTTTTTTGCTCCATCGAAAAAATTCACTAGAGTAATAATAGAAATCAAACAAAACTGCACATCATCCTTAATTATCGAATGAGTAATTATTGTCTTCTAATTCGAAGAACTGTCCCATCTTTTTAAATTTTTTTCGTTGAAAAAAAAGGACCAATTTTAATTTACTAAGAATTCATCGAATTTTGCTTGCATAGTAAATATGGAGCGTAATTTCATTTTTTATATAGGAAGGTATAATTACCATTACCTTCAGACAGACCGAGGCAGTTGGTTGTTTAAGTATACCTGCCTGGAGCCGACAAGCTGTTTTCCGATAAACCGGCCACACGACCTGCCACGCGACCGGCACGCACGCCACATTCTTTTCTTACTTGTCGGGTGGTTTTTTTTATTATTCATTTACTTACTTTTAGGCCATCCAGTTCATGAAGTAATAAGAGGAAAAAAAAAAAAAAACTGCTCTAACAATCTTCGGAAAGGTTAAGAACGGCGTCTTCCGTTTATTTTAGCTTATATCATCAAAGTTCTGAAGGTGGATATGCGGCTTCTTTTTGGTTTTCATTTTTACAGTTGGTTCCAAGGGTCATAATTAAAGTAATTTTTATTGGGTTTTCACCATCCGCTGGGCACCTGTTGCAAACGGTTACCTCTTGACGTTTCCTGTTTCTTTAATCAACCGATTTCTCTCCCTTGCCCCTTTTTTATTTTGTTCGATGTAGGTTTAAATTCTCGGTGTAGAGAGGGTAAAGAGGTTTAAAAAAATATTATTCGATAGTGAAATAGTCTTTTAAGTGATAGGAAAATATTAAAAGAATTCAAATTTTAGCATCACTGACTTGCCCACTTATAAAAAAAAAAACAGTCTTGCAGATCTAAAAGAATTAAAGCCAACGAGGATTATGACCATTTCTTTTCTCAGATTATGTTCCAAAAGTACAGAATTAGATTGCACATTTAGAATTAAAAATCCAATATTGTTCGGTATAACCAAAACAGTTCGAATGATTCTATGTTTATTGTATCTTTTGATACGTCAATACAACTTGTAAATTTTATATGTATATAAATTTTATATGTGTATTGTTTTTTATTCAAAGAGTATATAAATAATTCAAATGTTAGATCAAAAAACAGCCGAATTAGTGAAATTTCATTTAAACAATCAATATTAATTTTAATATGAAAATCTATATTCATTGCTACAATAAAATATAAGAATTTATGCCAGAAATATACAGTAAGTATTATAAAACCAGGGCATTTTATTGCTTACATCTCGATTAGATTATAAATATCGAAAAGAGGCAATTAATATTCCTTTCATGCTCTCCACTTACCCTTTCAGACAATACCGAATTCGGTAAAGATCGGATTAGAGAAGTACCCGATTACAAAGAGATACTAATGTATAAATTTTTTAATGCAAGTAATTTGTTCCTTATTTGCTTTTAGAAAAATTATCCATATTTTTATTATTACGTGAGAACATGATGTTGTTTTTGTTAGGAGGTTTTGGTGTCTCTGAAATTTGAAGGCAAGAAATACCCGTTTTTTTATTTGAAAGCCAGTATTTTGAGATATTTAATTAAATTTATCATCAAATGCTTTTTGTTTTGTCGTTTCTATGATATGACGTCATCTTCCGGTTTGTTTACGATTTCTTACTTTTAAATAATTAATCTCACGCTCAGAATATTATCGTGTTTTTTTTTTTTTTGTAATTTTTTTAAAGTTTTAACTATAGAACTTCGTAAAACGCGATTTAAATTTATTCTTCAATTTATTCTTTTATTATAAGCGTACTCTTACTAATTGTATTTCTCAAAATACTGTAAATACTAGAATATAATTTTAGTATCAATTTGCATTACGCTCATTGGATTTTACCACCTATACAATAGCTTCCAGTAATAGTGAACTTTTCTTCGAAATTACTGTTGTTGTTTTTATCTTAAAATTGGTTGAGCTCTAAAACTTAGTTTGCTAGTTAGAAAAATTGAAAATGAAAGTTTAAAAAAAATATCATTAGAGAGAGAGAGGTTTCGTGATTGTTCCAAACCGGTTTAAACTGGTTAATGACTTAAATTAATTAAGACAAATATTCACTTAAAAATAATAATGTTCTCACATGATAACTTGAAATTGGCAACCGTAGATTTCCTTTTTTTTAAAATTTCTTGCATTCTTTGATTTTACAAATATTCGGAAGGAACACTGATTTCAAAGAACTCTGTAAATAATTACAGAATAGCTCTACTATTGTATTGTATACTGCACATTTATCCTAAATCATTGAAACTTTTATTGAGTAAATGTAACTAAAGATACTTATAATAATAATAATTATTATTATTATTATTGGAAATGCATTTTGTATGAGGGTGTGTGATTGAGAAAAACAAATTGCTTCCATTTTCAAAGTATTTTATCTCTAGATAAATATTAACTATTTCTTCTTCTTCTTTTTAGAATTAATATTATATAAGCACTTGATTTTAACTTAAAATACAAAAAAAAAATAATAATAAAAATAAAAAAGTCATTTCCACTCTTACTATTTGAGAATTGAAAATTTTTCATCCTAAAATAAATATCTCAATGATACAAAATACAATTTAAGTTTTCATTCGATTGGTACATTAGATTTTTATCGGATCTTTTTGAAGATTTCTTTTTCAAATCTACCGAGTAACTCTCAATTCTATGCCGAGCAAAAGATGCGAACGAGGAAATGCTCTTCATAGCATAAACGCACACACCATGCGTGAAGTGCTCCAATTCAAATAAATAAATAGATAAATAAGGCCTCGTCTTCACGTGCCGTATGAATGGACAATGTTGTGAATGAATGTGCCGATATCCAATTCCTCGGGAAGATTAAATAAATCCTTCCCGATTAGAGGCTCTTACGAAGTATAAAAGCAATAAATTCAACAGGTGCAAACTTTTTATGCGCGCATCGGCTCATTCTTTGCCTTGCGACGTCACATCCTAATTCTTGCGAATAGAAACTAAATAACGATTGATTTAGAACAGAATATGGGTTAATAAAGAACTTTCGAACAGAAAAACAGAGCATCTTGGCAAAATAGAAATTGCAGACAGACTAGCATTTTTATCAGCTTTAATGAACTTATTCTTCATTGAGAATTTTTGTTATGATACTGATAGGTTTATGGCAGGGATACACAACCTTTTCTGGTTGAGGGGCCAAAATATGAAAAAGGATCATGTCGAGAGCCAAAGCAGCACGTGTATGTTAAAACATGTTATAAACGCGAAAACAATTTTTTTTTATGTCAATACGCATGAATTACAATTATTACCTTACTTATTTTACTCATGTACACATTATGCAATAAATAAATTAATAAATAAAGCACAAACATTATAGATATGATTAAAATGCTTGATCACAAAAAAAAAAAGATTCTTACTAAAAAGGCGGCAGACGTGAAGTAGAATAACAGAGGAAAACTTTTTGGTAACTATACAGAGAACACAATTTTAATTAAGAAAAAAAAATTAGTTATGAAAATTAGTAAGAAATAATGAGACGGTTGGGATTTAATATTTGAAGTTATTGATTTTATGTTGGGCTTACGATTAATTGGGGCAATACATAGAACAGCAGAAAGGTTCTCATCTCATTCCTATTTTTGATTTGTTTAAATTCGACAGTGAGAAAGTTTGCTCATAAATGTAAGTGCTGCCAAAGAAAGTTGCACATGCAGCTGCATTTTGTTTTAAGCATAAAAATTCCTCAGATAAATCTTTATAAAATTCTAATATCGGTTTTCCTTTGAACTGATTTTTGAAAAAATCAGAATTATGTAAATCAATTAAGGTTAACTGCTTACTCTGTTCCATTAAATTTACATCAACAGAAAATGGAGAAGAAAGCACATCAATTTTTGTTAAGACACTTTTTAAAATCTGAAAATCAATCATCAAATGCATTGCACAAGATTTGAATTTGATCCTCATACTGCATTTTCATGTGTGGAAATTTTTCGCCAGCTTCTCCTACACGAAAAGTCGAATTCGCTCGCATGTAACTATGAAATGAATAAACTGAAAAGCCGCGTAATAAAAAATAAATAAACTTAATAAACAACTGTAAATTATTTATACTGACGTAGAATCGTTTTTGCATCACACAATTTTTCCTCTTTATTTAAAAAACTCTCATTTCATTTTAAATTAGTCTTATTTTATTAACAACACTCGCGGGCCAAATTTGCACGCGGGCCATAAGTTGTGCATCCCAGATTTATAGATAGATTGTTTTATGTATGACTAAGTGCCTACGGATTCTAGGCAGAAAGATGGCCTGCAAGCAATTCAATTTTTAAAAAATTTTCTCATTTGTCTAATAAATATGTTAGCAAAAAATACAAATTCTATGAATTATTCTATAAAATATTGAAACAATATTAACACTCAGTCAGGAGCAGTTACTCTACGTCTCATTGTGGATTAAAATATTTCGATTCTCTTCTACGATAATATTGTAAGAAATGCCGACAATCTGGTATGATAATAGATAAATAAAAACTAATGTGTTTTCACAAATTTAATAAAATGAACGCTATTAACCTAAAATAAATAATCAACTTATTTAAAAAAAATGGGAAACTTCATTGAACCACTTCATATGAGGGTTTTTATAAAGCGAGTTGCTTATAATCGCAAAATATGTAAATTGTCTCTGCTAGTTTAAAACAGTTTCTATATTGATATCAAAATTGAAACCATTTTAATGTCTGCATAGGGACTTTTTACAATTTTAATCACCCCTCACCATTGTATTTTGTGAGAGAAAAAAAAGGGGAGGGAAACGAATAAAAGCAATTACATATGACCATACATATATTTCAAATTTCTTATAATATGACCTTATGCTGATGGCAAAGTGCCATTATAAATATTGCTCGTAACATTAAAAACAAAATGTCATATATCCTTCAAGTAATTCTTCACTAACCACTTCCTTCCATTTTTTTAACACATGAATTTCCTTCCTGTAATGCTCATCAAACTGTTTTGTTGATTTAATGGTTAAAACAGAATGATGAAACTGGTCGATTTAATAAAAATGTATGCATCATTCATTTACTTATGTAAGAATGGTTTCTTTATTTACTAACATTCTAAAAGTACAGTAAACAAAAGGCATGGAAATGGTTATGAATTTAACATGTTATTTGATAAAGAAATTTTCGCTGGATTAAGTGAAAACATATTTTTGAACAAACGAAAATGATAATCAAAATCAATTTTATTACGAATTGTGATTAATTTTCTACACTTCAATTTAAACTTCACGAAAGAGTTACCTAATACAAACGAATACAAATCTGAAATTCGAAAATTCTCAGTATCAAAATAATAATAATAATAATAATAATCTAATCACTTCAGTTTATAATATTAACAATTGATTACTTTTATATGTACTCTAAGGAAAAATAAAAGGAAAAAAGTTTATCATACAAAATAAGTTTTAGTATAAACCGAACAGAATCGAAAATGTTTATTAAATAATTTGCTTTGAACCACTTTTCTTGAAATTTAGAGAGAAGTTTTGATAGTTTCATTTAAATACATAATGGCTATAAAATAAATAGGAACAATAAATAATCAAACCAAAATTAAGTAAGTACTCAGCATGAAAATGTAGCAATTAAAAACAATAAATAGACTTATTCAATATAATGCTATTTTAAGAGATGAGTTTTAATTTACTTCAAAATTAAATAGTAACAGACACGCTTGAGAAGATTAGTATCGAAATATTTCCTCAATATTTTGAAACAAATCTAAAATATTAATAAGATTACCCTCAGAAGCTACTGCACCCCTCTTTCCGCGGTAAAAAGCGGACACGACATCATCATCATCATTAATAAGATTTTTCCGGTTATTGCATTCAAGTTTCATCTTTATTAACTTTGGATTTTAGGTGACTATATCTTCAAGAGCGAAATACTTTTTATTTGTACGTGAATAGAAAACCAGCAAATTCAAAAGGATTAAATTCAAGAAATAATTGTTGTTATTTCTAACGGCACTTGTCATAGACAAGCCTGCAAACGAAGTCAGGGATTTTAAACCGGACGAGCCTCTCTTGTTTTAGTTGCATCAACCAGGGCCAAGAGAACGTCTTAGCTACTCAAGCTTGCACAATCCTTTTTGACAGGGGAAGCACAATCGCATATCTCAAATGAATAACACAGAGAACAGCCAAGTCCGAAACGGGACTCGAACCCGGGACGTCCAGAGGTTAGAACACCGACTGAAATAATCGTTACATACACATTTGAATTAAAACAGTTCGTTCGCATAAAGATTAAGTATAATTCACTGGGGCGGATACAGACAAACATTTTAAGGTTGTCGATCATGCTCAAGAATATAATCTTCGAAATCTTCACCATCTATCAGCATTAAATTTACCCCAAGCTTTGACCATATAATACTCTTTTGGGTAACATATATAGAGTATATTATAATTTTTGTAATTTCCTTTATAAACAGGCTGTTTGGGATAGATTGTATAAAATGGATAGATTTACACAAGAGTCACCTATGTCGAATTGACAATTCATGAATGGGATTTTTAAATTTTATTTTAAGAAAGTTGGATATGAAAGCCACAAAAAGACGAATTATTAAAAAAAATAAACCAATTGATTTAATTATTTTGTCCAACCAATTAAACAAAGGGATTTTTAAAAAAACAGACAAGAAATTGTTCGATCGCGATCGTACTTCCTTCGTCTAAGGGTTGAGAAGTTCATGAAATCCGTACTTATATCAGACCATATTATATTTTCATAACAATAATCTCGTCTTTATTTTAAGATTAATTGGCAGTAACAAGTTGGAGATAGAACACGAAATTTTTTTTAAAAAAATGAAAAGGACTTTCTGTGCGTATTAAATAAGTGAATCCAAAAAACATAACATGGAATAGTTCATAACAAAAGCACGATCAATCAATTGTTGAAATACGGCAGAAACATGACTTTTGTATGCAATGGATGAAGTGCACATCAGAGTGCTTTAATTATATCAATTATAAGCCCTTAAAATTACAGAAGCATACGTGTTGCAAATTGAGTTTTCTATCAAAGACAATCTAGGAAAACGATTTTGAGAAATTCAAATCCTAATTGGGAGAACGTTTTGAAGTGAAAAGGCGATTTGACAGCAAATCCTTTGGCTGATCGCATCCAACATCTTTTGTGAATTAACTGTCATTTCGGATCGCTCGTTGTACGGAGAGAGACCCTCTTAACAAGTGGCGAGGGGGAGCTCGGCCAACAGCTGCAAAGTGTGGGAGAAGCGTGACTTCATTAGGTGGCCATTAGGCACCGGCGAGCGTTTGATTAGGCACAACGTGCGCGACGGATTGGCGCAAGGTGCCGCAGACTGACACTTGTTGAGCGCTATTCAAGTGGCCAAGCGTGAACTCTGCGGGTCAGGGAACGATCTGTACTTAATTTCACAACAGGGGGCCTTCAGGGGAGAGCTCCAAAGCACTGAATGGGGAGGTATGAATATATGCCACGATTACAAAAGTTACTTTTAAAATTTGATTAAAAAAGTATATTTAATATTATAAATGATTAGAGAAGGATTATTGCATATTAATGTAATACTGTTTAGCTGTTCTAGGAACTATTTTACTCCTTTTTTTAAAAAATAAAATGTTCTCAATTTTAACAATGATATCGTCTCCTGTTTTTATAAAATCACTCTCAAAATTTTACCTTTAAACATTCTCTTTTCTGTTCTTAAAAATAATTTTTACTGCATGTATCGCTTAAATCCGTTTTATTGGCCATATTCAGAAATGCTTTGTGACATGAAAATTATCTGCAATAAAATTCAGTAAACATATTTACTATTAAAAGGCAAGAAAATTCTTTTTCCCTTTCCATTTAAGTACATTAGATCGAGATATGTAAAAATTTGTTTTTATCATTTGTAGACAAACCATTTAGCATGTCATAATTGCCACACGAAATCCAACAACTGTTTCGCTTGTGAGCAATTTTAAAGAAAACTTTTAAAATTCACACCCGTGTATCCGTTCGCGACTATCCGGCCTAGTTTTCTTTTACCGTATTTGAATGTGGAAGGCAAGGAGTTGCAGAGGCAGTCATCAATTAAGGATTTTTTTCAAAAACTAATAAAGATTAAAATGAAATCTGCTATGCATATTTCAATGTATCATGCCGAAATATAATTTCTTGAACAGCCAAGCGCCACGTGCTCGTGCGAGTTTAATTATATTTTTGTTCATCTCAATTCAATTGTTTCATTGAATGACTCACTTTAGTATTGCAAACGATCCAAAAAAACTTTGTCTCACATTTATTGCATAAAAAATGTCACATTTCCTACTTCTTTCATTTCCTATAATCGCGTGCTCAAAATGACATTTTTCTAGGCCTTATTTGCTGTAGTCATTCACTTATTTTTTTTTAATCGGAGCTTTTTGTAAACGAAATGGCAACGCGTTATTAAAAGCTGATTTTTTGAGATGCTCGTGCAGATAACAAAATTTTTATTTTTAGCCTACGAATTTTTGTTGACCCCAAAAACAACATCCTGTACTGACATGATAAAAACTGTAAGTTTTAATTCTTTTTTTAGAATGTTATTTTCAAGTCTGTGCAATCATTTATCAGGGAAATATAAAATCAATTTCAGTCAAATTTCTTATGAATTAGATTTACGATTTACTTTAAAGCTCTATTTATGTTGCTTCATTAATTTGTGTTAAAATGTGAACAGTCTATATACTTTAAATTACCTTTTTCGGCAATAAATTCTTGAAACGTTCTGTGCAGTACATAAACGTGTATAAACAGCCAGTACAGATTATTTTATATTAACTCGACACGTTAGCAATTTTGCTTTCACTCTAAGATAAATGAAGGATTTAGTATTCAATAAGAAGTAAGAAAATACGTATTGTAACAATGAATTTTAGTATAAAAACATTGGTAGGCACAGAAATGGCATCATAGAACTCCAGCCTATCCGGTTTTTTCGTTATCCGGCCTACCCTTCCAACACACTAGGCCAGATACTCTAAAGTGTACTGTAATGATCTTTAGTGAATTTTCACTACACATTTCTCCTATAAATACCTTTACTCTTATTTTAAAAGCTTATTAGATTAACAAAATGAATCCTTTCAAATTTTAGATTACTTTTTAAATGAAAAATGCCGAATTAGATTACTTATATGAATGAAAAATGCCGAAATAATCCTTCCTTAACGTGTCGGAATCTTTAACCCAATGAAACAAAAGGTTTCTGCCTACTCAATACTTCTTTCTGAGAGTTTTGACTGAAACAATGTAAAACCTAATCTAAAGATTAGTAAAAGAATGTAAAACCTAATTGAAGATGCTCTATTAAATCTTCAATCTTTTTCTTTTAAGTACAGTTTCATCTCTTTAAAACTGACGAATACATTAACGAAATAAACCAAGGGAGTGAAAAAAAAAGATTATAAAAAGAAAAGGAAGCAAAGCCCTTGAAATTCTTGAAATTTGAAGGGAAAAAAACATTCATCGATTCGAAAGACAGAAAGTTAAAGCGAAAGAAATCGTCAGGGTAAAAAAAAAAATAACGACTGCTATGTGAGACGAACAAAAGCAAAATAGACGAAAAAAATAATCCTAACACCCAACAACATAAGCGACGAGAGAGAGAGAAAAAAATGCGTTTGTAGAAAAGCATTTCTTCCATTCACCAAATCTGTAGAGGACGCTTATGAATGGGGAAACACGTTTATTTTGGGCCTTCACCTGGATTTGCTCACAAATGCAATTTTTTTTCTCTCTCCTTTTCACTTGAGTATGCGCCAAAATGCCCGATTATTTTCGTGTGCCTTGCAACTGGAGAATCCATTCATGGAGAAAAAGAAAGGCGACACGAATCTGTTTGTTTTTTTAGGTGGCAGGTTTTTACGAAATTGCCACATCATGCAAACGGAACAAAAATAACGGTTAAAAAGTTTATTTTGTTAAATTTGAAGTGTTAAAAAACTAAAGTTCTTTTTCAAACAGTCTAAGAAAAACGGATTTTCACTCTTGCGTTTACGGGGCGCATCACTAATTTTATTAAAAACTAGTAATTACGATAAAAAAAATTTTACTTTCTGTGAAATTATTTGTAACTCAAAACCTCTTATATAAGATTCTTTTATCTATTTTTAATTTATGTAATTTAATCTGCTATTTTAACCTGTTAATTGGGTTTGACGAAATATTTCACTGCAGAAGAACAAATTATAAGTTAATTACCCGGTTAAACGTTTAATCATTGTTTATTATGCATCTTTAGAGCATTTATTTACAATAGTTTTTTTTAACTCTCCAGTTACTTATTTCCGCTGTTTGGCAATTAATTTACTTTCTATCGCATCAAGCGTTTTTTAAAGTTGCGAGTGTTTATTTTTACGATTACAGATTTTTATCATGTCAGAACATAATGTTATTTTGGGAAAGAGATAGGCGGCATCAACAAAAATCCGTAATCGAAAAACAAAAATTATATCATCTATACCAGCATCTCAAAAGTCAGCGTTTAATAACGTGTTACCATCGCATTTATGAAAGCTCTGATTTTTTTAAAAATAAGTTAATGACTACAGCGAATAAAACCTAGAAAAATGTCATTTTGAGCATGTGATTATATGAAAGGAAATAAATAGAAAATGGGATATTTTTTAAAACAATCAATGCGATATAAAGTTTTTTTCTTATCGCTTGCAATACTAAAGTGACTCATTCAATGAAACAATTAAAATGATTAAAAATATAATTTAACTCGCACGCGGTGCTTGTACATTCAAGAAATGATGTTCTGACATGATACATTGAAATATGCATAGCAGATTTCATTTTAATCTTTATTATTATACTAGCCGCCTTTGGCGACCAGTCGGTTCGCCAGTATTAATGCTCACTAAAATTTTCACATAATATTTTATGTAGCTGTGTTTTATAACAGGTTTTTCACCAAAATATATTGAAACCAAACAAATTTTGATAATTAAATAATTCGTTTATAGTATTATTTAGTATTATTTTCTTCAGATGTTCTGTTCATTCCGAGGAATGATTGTCCCGGTATTGATATTTTACGTAAATGGTGGAGGGAAAGGTCTAAAATTCTACGTTTTTATAGAATAATGAGATTCAAATTTTCATAAATGTAAACACACTAAACAAATAAAGACACAATTGGTTTTCAAGAGATGCAAAAGTTTAAAAACAGCTTGGTAAATGCCTCGCACAGACGAAATAATGGTGACACACGCACACCCTTCTTTTCTTTCTTTTTCTATTCTTTTTTCTTTCTACAAACCTTTTTCGCCCTCTGTTATTCTTTTTTTCTTTATTTATTACTTTATTATGACTTTATTTTGAGCAGGCATTAGATTAAATATTCATACAGACTAATAATAAAAACAACTATTTTCTTTCTTTTTTAAACATCCCGTTATCTATAAATGAAAACCAACTGAATTCGCGCATTTCTTTCTAAACAAATGCTAATTTATTACTTCCTGCTATCTTACTCGGTGTGGGGGAAGGAAATGAAGAGTTTTGGCGGGAAAGTAAGAAAAGTGTCGTTTTAACTATTTTCCTCGCAGTTTTTTTCATTTTTTCTCTCCATAAGAACCATCCTCGTCTCTTAACGAAAATATTAAAATAAAAATTAGCCGAATTGGTCGAGCCGTTCTCTAGTTTTGCGCTTAGCAACGCATTTCGAGTTGCATTTTTATTATAATAGATTTAAGATTTATTAAAATAAAAATTAGCCGAATTGGTCGAGCCGTTCTCTAATTTTGCGCTTAGCAACGCATTTCGAGTTGCATTTTTATTATAATAGATTATTATCGTGTAACATATAGTATCCGTTCACTTTGTTCGAAAAATATTCGAATTTCTTTGCAAACATCGCATCCAAGTAGTGATTTTTAAAAAATTACTCAATTAGGGGGTATAGCTTATCCAAAGACAAGTGAAATCAGCCTGAATTATAGAGATTACATAATAAAAACAGTATAAACCTTTTGAGGGGGTGGCTTAAATACCCTTCTTAAAAGATTTATTGCTATTTTTATGTTAGTCCTCATAAAATTTGATTTAATCTCAACGTTAAAAAATCTTTGATTCACAGAAGAAAAAGGAAAGGGGGGGTTAGCATTTGGTGTGTTTCTCCACCTCCATGTCATTGAAAATCGTAAATCAAATGAAGAAATAAACATTTGAAATTTGACACTTGCTTATTGCACCAAAATCGTCTATCGGAGCCAAATTTTGATTCAAATCCTTTCAGAGATTACTGACTTTTTTTTT
>JAOUZG010026641.1:19950341-19964960 GCA_026289955.1 Argiope argentata | reverse complement strand
ATTTCAACTTATCTCTTATAAAAATAAAAGAAAATATTTTTGAGTTTCAAAATAATTTTATAATGAATTTATGTTTACATATTTAAATTTTAAAATGAATTTTTTGTCATGAAGAAAAAAAAAAACGCAGAAAGAATGATGATGTGAATTATCAATGATTATCACAACGAATAATCAAATCTTAAAGATATTGTTGCGGCAAGCAAGCCAGCAAACAATTTAGCATAATTACCTTTTGTCCGAATGGCATCACCCGTTTTGTTGTTATTCTAAAATTAATTATGTTTGTAACGTCTACTTGGAGAAAAGAATAAAATTGCATTTCATTAGTGTCGTCTCCCAAGATTTAATAGATATGTTGTTATATAAAAATGGAAGAGTCATGAAACAAAACAAAGCATTTTTTTAGATAAAAGATTCTCTTAAAAATGAACACGTTTATAACTTCTTATGTTTATTTCAACCTATCTCTTATAAAAATAAAACAAAATATTTTTGATTTTGAGGACAATTTTATAATGAATTTATGATTACATATGTAAATTTTAAAATGAATTTTTTGTCACGAAGAAAAAAAACCGCAGAAAGAATGATGATGTGAATTATCAATGATTGTCACATTGAAAAATCACATCTTAAAGATATGTTGTTATATAAAAATGAAAGACAAAACAAAGCATAAAAATGAAAACAAAGATAAAAATGAAAACAAAACAAAGCATTTTTTTAGATAAAAGATTCGCTTAAAAATGAACACGTTTATAACTTCTTATGTTTATTTCAACTTATCTCTTATAAATATGAAAGAAAATATTTTTTAGTTTCAGAATAATTTTATAATGAATTTATTTTTACATATTTAAATTTTAAAATAAATTTCTGAAAAGAGAGAAAACTTCCTTTTTATAACATCCTTGAATATCATAACTATAATATTAAGTTATCAAGCAAAATATTTTTGAATTTATAATCAGAATGAAAAATCTTCTACTAAAAATTCAAGCACCGACTTCAAGAAGAAGGTTGTTAATTTTTTAAAAACATTTATTGCGAGTATTTAATGTCGAAATATTTTTCTCATCTTCATATCCTAATAATTTGCTCAATGACAATTTTAAAACCTTATATCTATAAACGTCGAATAAATTAAATAACAGCCTGAAGAATAAGAGTGGAGAAAAAAGAAAGAAAGAAAAGGATTCAACTTTTGGCATAGTATTAAGATATCTTAATTTTCAACTTTGATTTCATAGACAAAACATTCTTCCATTTAGAACTTCATTCATTTGTTTAACATTCTATTTAGTATCAGGGAGGTATTAACCCACTAAGAATTTTCACGCAATGCAAGTCTAAGAGCTTCCATTTGTCCTTCTCAACTTCCAAAATCAGATATTTTTTTATTGATTTCAATTTAATTTCTGTACAACTATTTTTTGAATAACATTTTTTTTGGAAAACTAAAATCTTTGGCTGTTGATCATTTTATAGAGAATTGGTTTAAGAATATCGCATACAAAAAAAATGCATAAGTAAAATTTAAAAATAAATATAATCAAAATGTGAATTTTAAAAAGCGTGGCAAAACTTTTCCCAACAGAATTTACACACTATTTCATTACAGGAATGAGATTTTTTTTTCAATTTTAAAATAATATGTTGTTTTTTTTTATAAAATAAAACGACGTAATACAAAATTAATAAAAGATAATTAACAAGGAATATAGTAAAAATCTGATTTCAGAATTGAAACACACATCTGAATGTAATTTGAATAAGTATTGACCTATTTAGGTATTACTTTTAATAAGTATTGATTTAAAGTACTTGAGAGAACAGTCTTCTTAGAAATTCAATGAAATTAAACTACCTTGAAAATATCGCAAAACGAAAGAGAAAGAAAATCTCAAGGTCTTTCCTCCAAAATTACGAGACTCGAAACAGCTGTCAACTTTGCCTGTTTCAAAATTTGGTCCTTCTCAGTACACAAAACAGTTCTCAAGTGAAAAGTTTGAAAATTCGGTAGTTCTTTTTCGATGCTTGAAGAGGAGACATTGCTATAATTATTATTCCTGTCAGCTGATTTATAAGTATCAAAAAAGTCCAATTACTAAAAGTTCTTATTATAGACGACAGCTAAAAATGCAATTTCCACAAAACTTGTTATAAAAAACACCTTCCCGTCTGCAGCTGTACTAGTCTATTAAAACGACGCAGATGTAAAAAGGACCTGTAAACAATTTAAAGCCGTTATTATTCGCTTCTTGCATAAAAAAAGAAAGAGAGAGAGAGAGAGGGGGGGAGAAAACAGATTTACAAACCAGTGGTTTACATAAGAGTGGCAAAAAAAAAGATATCTAAACATAAATTTTTATTGGACCAGTGTTTAACAATCATTTGAATGAATTATCATTTCAAAAAAAATATGTTAATATTAAGGAAAATCAAGTGAGATATCCAATATACATAAATACTGAAATAAATTCAATAAAATTTGAAACCACAAACAATAGTTACTAAGTTTCCACATTAAGCATCGTTTTTAAATGTCCCAGAAATTCTGTATGAAGTCCTATGGCTCATATTTGAAAAGATTTTAATGCCAACAAAGAAATAGTCTAAAAGTTGCAGATTTTTAGTTTGACATTTTAGAACATATATTTTATGCAACTTGTAACGTGTGTGTTCATGCAGTTTAAAATTTAAATGATCATGCAACAAATTTAAGATAAAGACAGAATGCATTTTAAATTCTTTATTTTATCGATTCACCCAATAAGAGTCTTTAATATTACTCTAAGGATAGATTTTATAGCCACTAACTCACTATCATAAGATAAAAAATGTATTTGAAAGTGTATTGTTTAAATTACAACGGTATGTTTCTATATATTGATTTATTAAAAAAGTTATTTAGTCATAATAAAGATCAGAATAAAAATTAATATCAAAACTTTTTAATCAAAATTTAATTTCCCCTGATCGTTAACGTGAAGTTGAAATATTATTTTAACTTGATTATTTAAAGGTAAATTTAACTAGAATTATTTAATAATTGTCTTAACTGCATTAAAACTACAAACTCAGAATAAATATAACTTTTCTTTTAACAGATGTGTTATCTGAAAACGAAAAACTGAAAATATAGTGAAAATGAATGACTTTATAAAAGCTTTCAGTTATATGTTTAGTAATAAGCAAAAAAAGGGGGGATGAGAAAAAATGCAAAGAAAGACATAAAAGATAATATAAAAAATTCCAACAACAAATTTTCCAAAAAGCATAATTTAGACAACTTATTTCCAGCAAATAAAGGAGCTAAATATTACATCAAATAATCTCACTAACGCAAAAAGCACGTAAAATTATATTTCTAAGACTACTTTTCAATAATTGAGTATCGATTATGTTTAATTTAGATGAAGAGAAATTAAAAAACTAAATAAATGAAGTTAGGGAAAAGAATTAAAAACTAAATTTTTTTTAAAAAAGGACTCAGTTTGCTAAAGTTTTAAAAAATAACAAAAAAAAATATTTTCTTTGGGGCATGAAGTGCGACTAAAATATTAGTCTATGAACTTTATGAGTATAAACATTTACACATAATTTACATAACCCGTCCTGTGCCCCCGGTGCACAAAATGGAGAGAGAGAGAGAGAGAAAGAAAGAGGAAAGGAAAAATTTGTTAAAGGAAGAAAAAAAAAGACGATACAGCATTCAGGGATTTCCAGGGAGAATGCCATCGGTGACAAATCTTACACGAATCTGTACAATTTTTTTCTGAAGTTATAACTGAATAGAGGGGTCAAGAATACTGAAACGAATGGTGATTATGGGTTGAACTTACAGGGGAATTAGATTACCAACTGATAAGGGGTGAAAATTGACAAATTAAATTGTGAACATATGTATGACAAAGAAACAATCACTATAGAGTCAGAAATACGTAGCATATACACAGAGAGAATTCGAGAAAAACTTACTTTTTGGTAGAAAAAAAGACAATCATCCCGATATAAGTTGTCGATTTTTAATATAATGAAATAATTGCTCATGTAATTCATTACCAAAGTAAAAGGATTGTCAACTAGAAAGAATCTAGCATTTCTCCAAATTAGATAGCAATTTTTCATAGCTTTTATTTATGAAATGCTAATGGCGGCTGTTTGTAGCAATTAGATTAATATAAAAATACTATATTGAGCTGTCTAATATTGTAGAAAAATTGTTATAGATGATAGTTGGTTAGTGATAAGATCATTTTTTTAAAAAGAAATATCTTCAGATCTACGTTTTAGAATAAGAAAGTCGACTTTTAATCGATTGAATTCGCGATGTGAGGATGGATGTAGTGGGTGGAATAGAGAATGTGCGACAAATCCTCTGGTCCTGAGGAGGTCTTCCTCAACAACTAAGATCACTTCCTAAGACAAGGCGTTTCATCCTGCAAAACATTATAATTTTTGTCGCAGGAATCCCGGCGCTTACCTTTTATCATATCCTGTGTCCGGTCTCTGTGAATTGATGTCCGTTTACTGATGTCCGGCAATCAGAGGCTGTCAGCTGATCAGGAAATCAGCCTGTTCCTTTCCTGCTGCAAGTGGTTGGAAGCAATGCAAAGTTAATTTCCCCAGTTCAACAAGTTGTTGGCGAAGAAGACATAAGCAACAATGAGCAGAGCGAGGATTTCAAAAAGGAACTATATACCGAATTCCTAGTGGTGGAGACCAGGAGCATATTCAAATGAATTCCGAGCAGTGCAGAGAAGAGGTGGGTGTTTACTTTTGGCTATTTATCGCTTCCAGCTACTGGGAGTTGAAAGGTTGCTGTAGGCGATTTTCGAGTCAAGTCTTTTCAGTGATGACATTTATAATGCTTATATTTTCCCTTGAATTGACATTTTTGTGTGTTAATTCTAATAATTACCCAGATATAATTTGTTGTGTCAAATATTAATTAATGAAGGATTGTTCAATTGATTAGCAATGGAAGGGTCAGTACTGTGATGAAAAGGAAATAATCAATATTTTTCAAATAGTCTTTTAGAACAATCTGTTGATATTATTATTATATAAATCGATGCCATATCTTTATTAATTTGTTTTAAAAATGGATACTAACGGGACTATGATTGCTAGATTTACAGACATTTTGAAAAAATTAGATTTACAGACATTTACTAACAAAATTATATTTACAGACATTTTGAAAAAATTAGATTTACGGACATTTACTAACAAAATTAGATTTACAGACTTTTTAATTATTAAATTAGATTTACAGACAGATTATAAAATTAGATTTAGACATTTTGGAAAAGGTAGATTTATGGACATTTACTAAAAAAATTAGATTTACAGGTTTTTATTTACAAAATTAGATTTACAGACATTTTGAATAAAGAAAATGACTTAAAAATTCTTCCATAGTTTAAGTACATAATTTGGAAGTAAAAATTCTACACAGCAAGAAATATATTTATCATTACTTAAAAGCTATTTGACAAAAACAAACAAATGGAAATGAATCATAGTAGCCTACTTTCTAAATTTTAATACTAAATCTTTAAATTGGTGAATTTATTTATTTTGAAGTAAAAATAGAAATAAAATGGAAAGAAATTCTGTTTAAAAACAGTTGACATTTTATAAAACTTTAATTTAAATATTTTATTAAAAAAATGTTTGCTTTTTTGAAAATTTCTTGGTTATTGAAGATTCAATGAAGCATCATTAGATAGATAAAAAATTGTATTTGATTACAATTCGACAGTAGGAAAATTTCAAATAAATAATAAACAAATGATTTTTAAACTTCAAATCACAAATATGAAAGATAAAATTCCAAATTTAATGATGCCTTATTTTTATACGAAAAGCATCATTATTTTTAGAGACAAGAAAAAAAAAAGTAAATTTTTGGAAAGGGAAAAATTATTTTTTAAATCATATATTCTCCATGGGTAGAAAAGTCTAAGGCTAACTTCAGAAAATTGTTTTTCAGAAAATTATTTAGACTTTTCTTTGGAGCAGAGTGATCGTATCCAAATATTCTTAAATAAATTAGTTAAATTAGCGATATACATCAATATTTATATTTATAGATTGCTATATTTTAGATGTAAAATTATATCTAAATTAGGGCTTCAATAACAATTTGGCTACGATATAAGGAATAAATTAATCATCAGTTGTGTTATTTTAAATCTCAAGTATATCAACTGAATACCTAATTTATCATGGATACAATCCTCTATTAATAGAAGATGGTAAACATGCAATTAAAAAAATGAAAATATTAGAATTTTTATCAAAGTTTTGCGTATATTTGAGTCTAAAGTATATGTATGTTGCGTTTTTATTTTAGGAATTAATCCGAAAATTTCACTTAACGTGTACATTTGTCGTAGTGAATTTAATTTTAAACATTTATTTTCACAATAATTTTTGAAAATAAAGGAAAACGATATGAAAATAGTAAATACGATTTGCACTTAATGGAAGTTGAAATTGCTGTAAGTCTTTAAAAAATAAAGCAACTACAACAAAAATATATTTTATCGTAAATGTATGAAATTTACTTGAGTGAAATAATTTTCTTTCCGACAAAAGCTAAAATTTGATTAATTCTAACATTTACAACATCAATCTGCAGCTTTGTGAAGAAATTCTGTATAATTATACGATTTTAATTACTTGAATTGTTAATAAAAAAATACTGTTTGCAACAAGTTAATGCTCAATTTTTTAGACAATTTTGATGATAAATTAGCTTATGTTGCATTGATGTTGAGAAAGTTTTCTTTTTATTGCTAATTTTTTTATACACTAAATTGAATAACTTTCAAAAGCACAGAAAAAAGAAGAATATTAATATGAGAAAAATATCAGTAAAAAGTTTGGTTTTAACCAATAATGTAATGTGTGAAAAGATTAAATCAAATATGTAGTTGATACAAGGCCAGGTATTGATTTCTTTGACATATATACCTCATAAAATGCCTAAGAGCCAAATGTAAATCTCAGAACGTTGTCAAAACGATAAACATGCAAGAACTACGTTTGTTATTGAAATTTATATCGCATTTTTCAGATAAGGACTACATGATAAATTCGGTTAAGTGTCAGGGTCTGACTAAGGCAGGAGCTGTTCGAATAGAAATTTCATTTTAGTCTTCCTTTTTTAATGACCGTTCTTCATTAACAACGTTCATAACAGAACGACTGAATTTCATAACAGAAAAAACTGATTCAGTTCTCACTAGATTGAGAGTTGGTCACACTCGATACACACATCATCATCTGCTATTTGGTGAATAAGAACCATGGTGTTCTCGGTGCAACTGCACCATGTCTGTCCAAAATATACTTTCTGAATGCCCAAACTTTTACTCACATCGTTTATATTTTTTTAGATCTAATAACATTACTTTATACGCTTTACTTGGTAAAACCCCACATGGTAACCTATTAACTTTTTTAAAATCAATTGGTTTTTATTTACATATTTAGTCTGTCTTCCCACGTAGGTTGTCTATTTCTTTATTCCACATTTTTTACTATAAAAAGCAATTTTGAAATTTCAATTTGAAGGAATTTTACTTAGACTGGCGCAGCATGGTCAAAACTATGGCTCTTGTGCCAAAAAACCAAACCAAATCATAATTACTAAAGTAGTAAAGCGAAGAAGTTTTTACCACGGGCCCCAATTAGGCTAAGTTGGGCCCTGATAAGTGGGTTTATTTATAGTTCCTCAGTATGATACACAATTTTTAATTTTGACCAGAAAGATATTCTATATAAAGATGGTGGAAACTAAGATTCACAAATGTACCAATGAGAGTCTAAATCCAATAATAACGAAACAATTGGCTTGCTTTGCTTGGCGTTAATTTGGCATCAATTGCACAATAGGGACGTGTTGACACGTAAAATTCGTATATCTTGGCAACCCAAGCCCTGTGACCTTATCTCTGGTTTTTCAGTAATTCAGCCGGAAGGAAACGGGTGCGGGTTTCGAGGTGCTGCTGTGAGCTGATAAAAGTTCCTAACTATAAAACCCAGCCAAGTTGCCAGCATTAGCTTCAGAGCCTTCTCGTGCGAGATAGCGAAACCGAATTTATCGAAGATCGCACGCTGACCAACCCCTGCGGCTGCTAGGGACGATGGCCAGAGGCAGACGCCCGTGAACTTCGGGGATTTGTTGACGATACGTCTGAATGGAAGAGTTGGGCGGGGGCGTTCAAGGAATTGGGATCGTTTAGAGGCCATTATCTTATCGATTTTTAAAAATACAGATTGTTTTTCGAAAAAAGAACCATTTGTTTGGGTAGATTTTTTTCCTTGATACGCACAAAAACATCTTTTTTTTTTGTTACCCTGCTGCTTGCGATAATACTTTTAATCCTGGCAGGCAGATGATTAACTGAAAGGGGAAAGGTGATGCAGATTCTAAATCGATAACTATACCAACCACTGATTTGCAATTGACATTTTAAAAATATTATTCAAAAGTATTTCAACTAACTATGGGACGGATAAGATTAATAGTTAATATTTTCAAGCATTAAATATGTTATTTTTCGTCAAATGTTTGTGCTTTATAAATAGCGAAATTTCAATTACATTTTTCAAGAATCCGTAAGAACAAATATGCGAAATGATACACAAATCAATGCTTTTTTTTTGCATAAGAAGAGATGGGGGGGTCTCTATCTTAAGCATGGTTGGAGCCATCTTTAACCACTTAACTGCTTTATTTTCTTTACCATTTTATAAGATGACACCTTCTATTTGGGGAGTATTTTCTTATTTCGATTCAAGGGGAAATCCAATGAGTACCTGACTTATCTACGTATTCGAAGTAATTTTATTATTGAATTATAATGAATGGCTTATTTTTCTTACAAGTACAAAAATTCGATAAATCGATGCATGTATGACACTCGAATAAAACAGTTAAGTGGTTAAACAGTGTAATGCGACGTTGATAACGCTAAATTTTCGTCAAAATGCTCTCCAAGTCAGAATATTAAACTTCCAGCCACCAAATTCGATTCTTAATAACATCTAAGATAATAAGAGTTCTTTAAAAATAAGTTTCTAAAAGCTTAAAGTAGATTTTTAATAAAGAATTGATCAAATTTAAATTTTTACTTTCTGTAATTCCTATTCTTTACTGTGACCCAAAATCAATAATATCCTTCAATCTTTAATATTAAATTTTTTTCTTCTCGGTGATACCAATCATATGTCTATAAAATAAATTACATTAATTTTAATAGTATTTAGTATTTTTCATGGTTTTATATTTATTTGAACACGCATGTTGAAAGCGATTTAAAAACTCCTAATGTAAGCATCTATTGTTTTTTAAATTAATGGGATTTTTTAAAAATAATATTAATTCAAATAAATAAAGTTTGATTATCATGCTACGGCGTTTAAAACTAGAGATTCTTTACACCTAATGAAGAAATTTAATTGTGAATCGATGATATTATACAATAAATTTCTTTTTCATATAGTTTGATGTTAAAGTCGATTTTGTTTTAACCGATATTGGTAATAAATTAAATAAAAACCATGATTCCAAAATGTACTTTGTTACAATTATTCCCTATCATTAAGAAGATGTCTATTTATTTATTTACAGAGCGTTGTTATCCTGAGGATATGTAAACAGCATTACAGAGTATGTTACTAAAGAGTTCAAATAAATCAACTCAGATGTAGTGAAAAACATGATTTCCCCCCTGCAATGTTTTTGACTTTGAATTTTGAATTCTTCAAGGTTCAATTTGTGGTTTTTCACCTCTATTATTTTAGTTAAATAGCTAAAACAATGTTGTTGTTTTTAAACATAGGATAAATTGAATGCAATTTAAGGATTTAAAAAAAAGTGAAATTCAAAAAAGTGAGTTCAAACGAAAACTACAGAAAATAATTCTTCCGATAATAAAGTCACAGGTATTAAAAAAAAACAGTGTAGAATAGTTTTAGAATAAGGGCCAGTGTTGCTAAAATGACCTAAAATACTGAAACTTCTTTGAAAAACATCCGTCCATCAGAGAATGTTCTAAATATGGAGCGATGTTTTTCTTGAGAATACAAAGTAAGAAGAATCAGTCTAATACAAAATAACTAAGAAAAAATATCATAAATATTTTGTATTTATAAATTAGCTTTTAATGCCGGTTCATAAATAAGTTTTAATGCTGTTTAGTTAGTTTTTTTTTAAATTATTTTTAAATCTTACATTACCTACGTTTTTCTTCTATTTGTATAGTAGTATCTGTTTTTCGTAAAGAATTAAACCGGTCTTAAACGCATATTCACAAATATCTCTGTGATAAAAAAAAAGTATTGGAAACATCAAGATATAAAAAGTATGGATTTATTAGATACATTTCCTTCAAATCATCTCTTTCAATGGAAATGTCTCCAATTGCAATGCAACTTATAAACAATTTTTCGATATTCTAAATATATTATAAAAGTCATTTTCATGAAATCTCTGTATAGTTTGTAGGATTATTTAACATCGTCTTTAACCCATTGACCATCAAATGCCCAGTATCTGAATCTTCGTAAAAGAGCATTTTTCATAAAATAAGGAAGCAGTGATGATATTTACATAGGAAACTATCTTAGGGCAATTGTCTAGGAAACTACTTACTACATTTCGGCCGATTTTCCAATAATAATCGAAGTACGATTCTTTGCGTTCAAGCCTTTACAGAAGTGATTTTTTGGGGACGACTTTCTACGTTCAAGTCGGTTGAAGGGCTAGTTTTTAAATATCATTAACTAAGCACAAAGACAATCACTAAAGGATTGTCTACAAGAATGATTCATCTTCTACATATTCTCTAACGTTCTCACACATTTAATACAAATTAAATGCTCTTATAGTTGAAAAATACTTGTTTTAGAAGGATTTTAGCAGCATTTCAAATAGGATTTAGCACAAATTGCACAGAAAAGAGTTATGGCAGAATTTCGGTAATAAATTTTGATATTCTTGACTGAATTACATTCACCATTATAAATATGGACTAAGTGAAACATTATTATATCATTAAAATTATGCAAATTCATGTGATAATATGAAATTTAATTCTGTATATGGTGCCACATGTTTATATCAGTCTTGAAACTGTTTAGGAAATTATTAATATGCATATAATTTAAATAAAACTTTCCTTAACAACTCTTGTTTTGATACAGTAAAGAATTTTCCATTATTGGCGCAGTTAGCATAGTTTTTTTTTAAATTTTTTCAGATTTATCTACAAACAAATGAAGGTAAGAATAAATAGGAAAAGACAGAGTAAACTTTTATCTTTTTAATAGATAAATACAGTCCCAATATATAGGGTCAATATCATCTTTCTTAAAAATATCCAGTACTCTAATAAAATCAGAGTTAAATCATAATATAACAAAGAAAAGACAGGGATAGCCTGGTTGGTAGGGCGTTGGATTCGCATCATTTGGGTTGAGTTCGAACCCACCAGCCGAAGACTTTATTCTCCGTGTGTGGTGGTTGGTGCACGCTAAATCTGGAGCATAAAGTGCTCCATGTTGATAGTAATACCACTGAGTCAGAGGTGATCGTTCTTTGTTCCAGATCTTAATTACGATCCGTGGATGAATTCATGAATGATGTCCACCCCATAAAAAGGGTTTGTGTGAGTTAGAAGTGAGGCTTCTGCCCTCAGGGGCTCAGGGGTCCATACCCTGAGAAGCTACTGCACCCCTCCTCCCGTTGTAAAATGGAACACGAGAACAACAACAATAAACAAAATTTCTTAGATGGGAGTGAAAAAGTACGAACGGGGAATAAAATGTATCTTATGGTAGCTCCACAAGTATTTAAGAAAACCCCTCCATTTCTGTGAATAATTTCTCCAAACCGAATGAATTTCTACAAAACAAGTAATATAAAAAACAATTTTTAAAAAATCAATTCCTACTTTGGATATTAGGAAAAATTTAGGAAGTTAGGAAAATTTTTATTTTTGCTACTTTTTATTAAATAATTACGATTGTTGGTCTCGTGTTCCGCTTTGCAACGGAAGGAGTGGGTGCAGTAGTTTCTGACGGTATGGAACCCTGAGCACCCGAATAACGACCTTTGATTAAGTACCTCCAGTGGTATAACTCTCGACATGGAGACCTTTGTGACCAGTCCAAACTCGCAGCACAAGGGATGCGAATCCAACGCCCAACCAACCAGGCTATCCCGACCTAACAATTACTATATAGGCGAAAAGCGAGTATTTAATTAATTAATAATATTTACATCAAATGTCATCCACAACAAGTTTTTAAAAAATGTACTTGAATTTGATTGGATAAATAAAAAGTATTTTCTAAATCATTGAAAATTTGAACGATATTATATATATATATATTTATTTATTAATATATAGGGACAGTGTGAGCCAATAGTAGGAATTGAAAAAATATAAATATGCGCAGTAAGATTAAACTCGACGGATGTCTTCTCCTCCAGAGTCTGTCAGCATTTTAATTTTCAAAAGCAGCATATTAGAAATATCATTTGAATATATTCTGCAGCACAGATATTTTATTTTGTATCGCCTTGATTTTGCAGTATATGGCAAACATACCAAAATGGAATATGAAACTGGAAATAATCTGTTTCTTTTATATATATATATCTTTTTGTAGTTATTGATGTCCTTATTTTGAGCATGCAGAGCTTTAATCATCTTTTTTTTTCTTCCAGTTTCCCGAGAAACGGAACCGGTCGCGATGAATCAGCGTTCGATCACAATGGCCAGTTGGCGCGAGACGTCCGTCGGGAAGCGCTCCTCTCTGGTATTGACCTCGTTCCATGGCCCAGTTGCTGCCCGGGCAAGGAGAGAGCGAAAGTGTCTTGGAAACAGGAACTGGAGAAGAATGCATCCAGGTAACAAAAAAATGGTGCCGTACGAAATTCAGGGTCGTCGTGGCCTTTAGCTTGGCGAGTGATGAGCAAAACCAGAGAAGAAAGGAGAGAGAGAGAGGGAAAAAATATTTGTGCGCATCCTGATTTGTGATGACGAACCTGCATCCGATATAATATATTAATTACAAATATTGAACGCCGCCACATTTGCTTGTTAGAATATTAATTATTTAAATTGATCTATAATAGTCATACAAAAGTCAAAAAGTTAAATTCTAAATCTATTAAAATATTTGTTACCATGTCAGAACATGATGTTGTCTTTGGGATGACGTTTATGCGTCAACAAAAATCCGTTGGAGAAAAATAAAAAATGTTATTATCTGTACGGACATCTCAAAAAAAATCGGCTTTTAATAACGCGTTGCCATCGCATTTACAAAAACTCTGGTTTAAAAAATATAAGTCAATGACTACAGCAAATAAAGCTTAGAAAAATGTCATTTTGCACGTGATTATAGAAAATGAAATAAATAGGAAATGGGATATTTTTTTAACAACCAATGCGAGACAAAGTGTTTTGGATCGTTTGCGATACTAAAGTGACTCATTCAGTGAAACCATTAAAATGAATAAAAATATAATTTAACTCGCACGAGCACGTGGTGCTGGGCCGTTCAAGAAATGATGTTCTGACACATTGGAACTGATCTAATACAATGAATTATGCAAAGCGGATTTCATTTAAACTATTAATACCTAAATTGTCATTAATATGATATTGAAATTGGACGAAAGTAATTTAAAATCATTTGTAATTCACAATGAATTCGAAGCCGGCTCTCTGGCACAGAGGTAGCGCGTCTGCCTCGTGTTCTGGAGGTCCCTGGTTCGAGTTCCGGTTAGGACTTGGTTGTTCTTCTGTAACCTATCTGTGAGGTGTGTGAATGCGCCCCCCTGTAAAAAGAGGATGTGCAAGCGAATGTGGGTGTGTGTGTCATCCTCATATGAGCTGGAAATCAGACTTCTGCCCTCGGGTGGTCAGGGATCCATACCCTCAGAAGCTACTTCACACTTTTTTTTTTTTTTTTTTTTTGTAAAGCGGACACGCTGCCATCATCATCATCAATGAATTTGAATATTCTGTTTTAATACAGTGCTCAGATGTTTTATTTATATATTTATTACAACAAAATTGTAAAATTGGATTAAGATTCCAGAGACACTAAGTAACCAATACTACTTACCGTCTACTTTTCAATAGACAGTAGGCTTCAGGGCAATAAGTTTTTTGTTATAGATAAAACAAATAACAATTATTTAATTTTAATATCTTAAATACAGTTACAGAATATCCGTGATAATCACTATTTGAGACTGGACTAAGAAGAAACAAGCGCTATATTATGAAATATAAAAGATGTATAAATTTAAAACATCCTTATGCATTAATACAAATTGTATAAAAATATAAAATTAGCAAAAAAAATTAGTAGATCAATTGATTTAAGATAAACCAAACGGAGTGTAGTTGCGAATCAAGACTTTTGTGGATCGGTTATATAAACGCCCTGTTCTATAAAACAATACTAGGTCTAATATGGGTCCATCCTAACTTCCGCCCCACGCCATTGGGAGTACATCTTACCAAGATGGATTAAACCTGCACTGGATTCGTTTACATGGTGAGTCTTCGATGG
>JAOUZG010026641.1:19930748-19949217 GCA_026289955.1 Argiope argentata | reverse complement strand
ATATATATATATATATAAAACATTTTTTACAATCTTTTGAGAAATCTCTTTTTGGTTTTGATAATCGGACTGATTATTCGTTCTGAGACATTGTTTATTTTGCTCATTCTGATTCAACTTGCCATACTATATTTATTGGATTAAAAAAATTTGGGATTGAAGAAAGAATATTTCCTGTGATAAAATTAGAATGAATGCTAGGAATAATTAAAAATTATGAAAAGCTAAAACTCGAATTTAATTTTATAAACACATTCATTGAATTAAGGCTAATTTTTAAAATAAAAGGCAAGTTTTTTTAAAAGTTATAGAAAAGTTTATTCCGTTGATAGTATTAACGATATTTTAAGAAATAAATATATTTCACCCATTTAAAACACGCTCCATAAATTAAAGATAATTCATAAACCTATCCATAAATTAAAGATAATTCAGAGTCGCGAGGAAATAGAACTAAAATACATATATCATCCGTAAAATGACTACACACGTTTTCAAAAACCATATGCAAATATCGTGAAACAACCGGACAATACGTCACAATGATGAGAGTGTAAGAGAGTGATGTATAAGGAATACATGCAAAGAAGTAAAATTGTTCGCAAAAGCTTTATATGCCTTTCAGAGCAATAACCGCATAATTATGACACAAAGAATGCATTTGGATAATTTTTTAAGCGGTAGAATTATCGGTCGTCTGGAATGTGTGCTACACAGATGGGAAGTATCCGAGGAACTTGGAATCGCCCAGAGTGTCATCTCCAGGCTTTGGCAACGATTTCAAGATGATGGTAACGTGAGTAGACGTTAGAACACAGGTCGCACAAGAGTTACAACCCCGAGCGAGGATAGATATTTGGCAGTTACTTCCAAAAGAAACAGACGGTGCACAGCATCAGACTTGTCTCGTCAGCTCTCTTCAGCCACTGGTACAACAGTTTCATGGCAGATCGTGTGCAGACGCTTAGAGCGTCTGCTCTATATGAGCATATACTCTACGAGCTCTAGAGCATATACTCTACTGACCTATACTCTAAAGCATATACTCTACTGAGCTATACTCTAAAGCATATACTCTACTACTAGAGCTACTCATACTACTAGAGCATATACTCTACTACTAGAGCTACTCATACTACTAGAGCATATACTCTGCTGAGCATACTCTCTACGAGCATATAGAGCAATCTGCTCTATTAGAGCAGATTGCTCTATATGCTCGTATGCCTGTCAGAAGTGTTCCACTTATTGCAATTCTCTGCCGCCTGCATTTAGCCTGGAGTAGAGAGAATGCATTGTGGACACCGCAACAATGGGCTTGTGTGATGCTTTAAATACTATGTATTAACCATCATACCAACCATGTAATATAAGCTCTTTAAAAAAATCGCAATTTTTATTAATAATATCAAACATATAGCCTTTTCTTACCCTTTAACTTTTGTTTAAAGGGTAATACAAATGGGCTTTACAAGTAAGTCACATTTGTTTTGCTTCTGGCTCTTTCTTTTCCTGAAGTTGCATTATCCTTAATTTACGGACATGAGTGTAATTTCGTAATTAATCACTTTTTGGCAAGTCAATAGTAAATTTCAATCACATAATTTAAACGCAACAGGACTCATCTTTAATGAAACACTTGAATCCATGGGGACTCAGCCGGAAGTTTGGAAACAGACACTAGAACCATCGTTAAAACTTCGAATTTCAGATAGTCATGGGCTGAGAGCGGGAGAAAGTGAAGCAACCGGGTCCACTGCACCATCCAAGCTCAGTGAATGCAGTAACAATGATTATCATAAAAAGGATTAAATCGTCGATGACAGCAGCAGTTCTTGAAAGCAATAGACGGTGATAATTTCTTTCGGCCGAAACGGGTCAGAGAGCTTTCTTTGTTGCCGATAATCAGTGAAAGCAGTTGCTCAAAGGGAAACCATCACGCGTGGCACTGGTATTCATCTCCGGAGCAGCTTCTTTCTTGCAGCACCAACTCAAGTCAAAGATTAAGGTCTGTAGCTCAGGAGATTAAACGATTCAGCGCTCTGGAGTCGCGATTCATGACTTTAACGTGACTCCTGACATACTTACGAAGCATTCTAAATTGGGACTTTTTTCTCTCTCTCTTGAAAAGCCTGGAGTCTCTCGCTGGACGAAGCACGCTTCGGTAATTGTTATTGTAAACAACTGTTTGCATAATCCTCCGAATTATCAAGCATCGGCAAGTTTCTTTGGAGTCCGAGAAATAAACCCAGCTTGTGTTTCTTTTATGGAACAACCAGAAGAGAGAAAAAAAGAAAGGAAGGTAATTAGCGTGTTTTATTAGAAGGAAGAATAAAGCCCAAAATGAATTTTGTGGTTGGATTTGTGATGGTTATGTTGTAAACTTTTGTTGCCGAAATTGTTGGCGATTGTGAAATCCGAACAACTTGAAACAATCTTAATCGTTTTTTATTCAGCACAATAATAGAAGAGTAAAAGATGGCAAAGAAAAGAAAGCTTTATTCCTGGTTTTCTGAACTAGTTGGAGCAAATGTAATAATTATTGAGATTTTCTCTTTGCTTTTTTATAAGTTTAATATTTATGTTGTGGTTGTTTCTAATGGCACTTGCCATGGATAAGCGTGATGACACAGGCAGTAATTTTAAACGGAATGTGTGTCTCTTGTTTTAGCAGCGCCGACTAGGGTCAAGAGAGCTTCTTAGCTACTTACGCATCACATTCGCTTGCACAGCCCCTTTTTACAGGAGGGGGGGGGCACATTCATACATCTCACAGACGGAACTGATCAAGAACAACCATGCTCGAACCGGGACTCGAACACAAGTTGGTCAAATAACGGGGAAGCATGCTACCAGGACGTTGGCTTAACGTTTCTTATTGATAGAATTAAAATTAAAGCTAAAATACCTGATACGAACGCAGAAAAAACGAAATGCCTTTGAAACTTTAATATAACTAATTTCAAAATATAATTTTCAAAAATCATTATTTTTATTAGAATATCGAATAATTTATTTCAACACATTC
This sequence comes from Argiope argentata, assembly GCA_026289955.1. Taxonomy (NCBI): domain Eukaryota; kingdom Metazoa; phylum Arthropoda; class Arachnida; order Araneae; family Araneidae; genus Argiope; species Argiope argentata. The sequence goes on along the minus strand of JAOUZG010026641.1, from coordinate 19,946,189 downwards.
ATTTTACATATGCCAATAAATAACTAATATAGAAAAAGTGAAAAATAAATAGCAAAAAGCAGTAAAATTTCGTAAGAAACATCCATTTTATCATCACTTCCTTATATTCACAAATTTCAGCTGTAATTTTATAGCCATTTAAGTCATTAAGGTGATATTCAAGTAAAGCTCATTAGCCCGTTAATAATACATTTAAAATTCGGACGAGTCAATGTAAACACAAGAATTTCATTAAATTCTTGTATTTATATGCATACAAAATTACAGGTCGACAGAATAATCAATCCTTTGACATTTTGTTTCAAATTTGATAGGAATGTATATTGCAGGATGCTAAAAATGTGTACTAAATCTTATCTATATGGCTCTTTGTGTTTTGTAATCAAATTCATTTGTATTTGAACAGCCCGACACACAAATTTTCTAAGGATGGACTTCGTTCAAAATTTCATTGAAATTTACAAATTTGGTTTTAAGTCCAAATACCAAATTTTTGTCGTATCGCTTACAAATCGTGCTCATAGATGCATAATCTTAATGCAAAAGGTGTGTTTCTTGGACTCTGGAGATCTAAATAACGCAGAGTCGTCAAGATGCCGAGTTAAAAAATTTTTAACGATTACAATGCTACCGTTATATTTCGTATACGAGAAAATAATAATTACAAAATTTGAATTTTGGAATGTTCCAAAAGAGAGACGAATGGGAAAGGAAAAAACGTTTTCAAGCTGCATGATTAAAATGGCGAAAAGATGTCAAAAAAAATCTTTGTGCTGCTTTAAAGTAAGAGCGATAAACACTGTCGAAGGCGGTTGTCTTTATTCTTTTATCGCAGTTTATTTTTCATTTTTATTTTCCGTGATATTTTTTACACCGTCGCAAGATTTGCATTTAAATATTAATTCCCTTTTATCTAGACCGAAATGGTTACGTCTACCATTCTTTTTCATGGCATCAAACGAGAGCGGTTGTTTTAAATTTTTTGTCTTTATTGTTTGAATAGACCCATTACAGATCAAGTCAAACAATTTTTAAAAAGTTATCTTAATTTAATGATATCTGGCGTTTGAACTTCGCATACTAGAGTTAATTATGCTCCATTCATTACTTTTTGCCTACAAGGTGGAGGTTTAAAATTTCATCAATAAGTTAAGTGTATTTTGAAGTAAATGAAAACGAACACTAAAAAGATTTAAATGAAATCTGCTATGCATATTTCAATGTGTCATGTGAGAACATCATTTCTTGAACGGACAAGCACCTCGTGCTCGTGCAGGTTAAATTATATTTTTATTCATTTTAATCGTTTCGTTGAATGAGTCACTTTGGTACTGCAAATGATCCAGAAAACTTTGACTCGCATTGATTGTTCGAAAAAAATATCACGTTTCCTATTTGTTTCATTTCACATAATCACGTGCTTGAAATGACATTTTTCTAGGTTTTATTTGCGAAGGTCATTAACTCATTTTTTTTAAATCAGAGATTTTGTAAATGCAATGGCAACGAGTTATTAAAAGCTGATTTTTTGAGATGCTTGTGCGGATAATATTTTTTTTTTGGCCTACGGACTTTTGTTGACGCCAAAAACCTCCTCCCCAAAACAACATCATGTTCTGACATGATAATAATGCATATTATTAGGATTCACATCCTGCAAAATTCTAGCCAGATATTAATATATCTCAAAGGAATGCTTTTAAAAGGTCTTCATTATTGTTATTTTAGCTTATTCAGTAATATACAAGAATATTCGAGTTTTCGACACAGTGCAATATTTATTAGGAGAAATATTTATAAAAAGTTAAAGTGTTTGGTGACAATTCTTGGTCACCTAACTGGCGTTAATGCGCAAAATGAGTTTCTAATACCATGATGAGACATGATACATTATTTCTATTCATGATACATTATTTGGACTAGAAGGTTGTTTTTAACCTTTAGAGATAAGCCTATACAGCCACTTGGAAAGAGGCTCCAAGTTATAATTCGCGTTGTCGGTATGAATATAGGCATAGGTATAATCCTTCTCGGACGAAGCCATTCGGATATAACAATGAGCCGCCGCAAAGGAACCCCCACCGAGCACGGAAGTGCAGGTTAATCAACTTAATTTTCGTAAAACTTAATTCAAAGAACCAGATCGGAAAGAGATACGAATTTAGATTCTCAAAAAAAAATGTCACCTTGTCTCCTAGTATAGTAATTATCAAACATTTCAACGGTTATCAAAGGAACATAAAAATTTAAACAACGTTAACTAAAAAATGTTTATCAATATAGGCATGGTTTCGTAGAGGAAAAAAAAAACTAAAAAAACCTACAATGCAGCCCACTTAAAATATTAGTTATAATCAGTAAAAAATTCTTGATTCGCAGACAATTTAAACAAGAGAAAAATTTCATCCTTCTTATAGCCACATGACTGAGCTATGAAGCTTTGAACTTTAGTATTTAAACCAACAAACAGTCGTTTAAAAAAGTGCAGAGTTGATTGTGGCATTTCTCTAAAAGCGACCACTGAAATAGTTAAAAGAGGTACAATATATGTAATAGATGGCATTTTAGTTACGGCATTTAGATTAGGGTAGATGCTCAGTTTATAGTTAACTGGAAGCTCTTTTCAGGTTATAGTCATAATATCATTCTAGTATTTTATAAATTACAGTAATAGCTAAGTAGTACTCTTGGCCTTAGTTGGCGCTACTTCAGAAACAAGAGATGGCTTAAAATCGCCATCAGCGCGCTTGTCCATCACCAAGTGCCATAGTAACAACACAACAAAATTTTCAGAATTATAATTATTAATAAACTTATTTGCCTGTTAGGGAAATAATATTATCAAGCGATTTATTTACCTATGTTTCTTTTCAGCCCTTCAACCATAGACAGCTGAATAGCAGGAAATCCGTCTTTGGAAAACAAATGAATCTCAAAAAGAATTTTTTTCATCTCCACCTATACTCAAATGAATGTCTTCTACCAAATTAAATATTGCAAGAATGGAAAACAGAATGTAAGAAAGTCCTTTGATTCACAATAATCAGTTTAAAATATCTGCAATGTAAAAAGAAAACTTTAAAATTGTTTCATATATAAGCCGTATTTCGAGAAAAAAAAAGAAAGAAAGAAAGAATAATAATGATAAGATTTGAAATATGCTTTATGTTATGGGTAGAAAATATTGAAATGTTTAGATTAAAAATGCAACAAAAATGTTTTAAAGTCTTTTCAGCATTCTAATTGCATTATCCTGCTAACAAAGGTTTCAAGAGATTCAACAGCATTTCATTTTTTACATTAATTTTTTCATCCCATTAACTCGTTCTATAAAAAGTTTTCGTTAAAAATTTTCATTTCTTTGAGAAGAGATTGAGGAAACGTTTCCAGCATTTCGACATTAATATCTTCTCAAAGATTTGAAGGACAGATTATTGGGAACGTAATCTTCTTGGGTAGTCATCTCAAATTTGTTAAAATAACTCAAATTCCTTGAACTACTTTTACTTGCAAAAAGTTAAAGAAACATTAGACTCAAGCTTTCTGAAACGAAAGCTATTGTTTGTTTTTCTCCAAGAACAATTCATATCATTTAAAGGTGGAATCGATCAGTTTTCAAGTAAAGCAGAAATGAAAGGATTCTATCAGAAAAGAAAACGATGGGATTTATAAAATTTATGTATATTAAAAAATTTGCAAAGTATTTTAAATATTATAGACCATGTTGACCTAAATTATATCGGCTATCTTTATACATTTAAAAATTATTTTAGTTCTATTCTTGAATTGAATTTTTTCCCTCTCTAGTCGAAGTTAACGCCTACTGTTGATAAAATCAAGTTTTTTTTTTTTCAAATTTATTTGATGAAAATAACTGGAATAATAGAGGTTTTTTAAAAATAAAATACACTAAAATCAGAAATTAATATGTTTAAATTTTTCAACATTGTTAATTATTAATCTAACTCATGCAATATATATTACTTCAACATTATATATTTATTGCTTCACCCACGAATAAATATTGCCAACGAATTATCAGAAATATTCTAGAATATTTCTAGCGAAATTTATTTATCTAAATATAATAATCTCAACAAAATTTTAGAATTTCTTAAAGCATTAGAGAAACTAAAGCATTTTAGTCATTTTTATTGTTTGAGTCTTATTTTTCTGACGATTAAAGACTGCGAACAAATGCTTCTTCGTATGATTTTTCATCTTTTAAAAATATTATCGTACATTAATGTTTAGAAGCTGAATTTTTAATCTTTTTGAAACAACTCTTTTCATGAATGAATATATATTTATTTTTTTAAAACAAATTTAATTTAGTCTCAGAACAATTAGAAAATCGAAGAACATTTATCCATACATATGGAGAAACAGTCAGCATTTCCACCTTTTTTCAGATAATAAACTTAATCATTGATATTTAGTATTTATATTTATGAAAAATTAAATGCAATTTTTCTTACAATTTCTAAATGAAACACAAGAAAATATTGAATCGGAAAAGAAAGCCCTCCATTTGAATTTTCATTCTCCAAAGGATGTCTTTTCGAACAAATGTGAAAGCATTTTCTGCGATGAATTGTGCTTCCTTTTATTACAGTTTTGGATGTATGTATTTAGATGGAGAGCATAAACTTTCTCATTCCATATTTTTGAACTGAAATTCGGGAAATTATTAATCAGTTTAATAGATATTTGGGACATGCAAACAATCTTGCATCTTTTGGGGATAAATCGACTTGAAAACAGATTAAAAAAAATTCGATTAAAACGAATTAATCTTAATTATTTAAAATTCCATGGATTTTCATTTGGTTATAGAGAGATCATAGATACACAGACATTTTATTCTTTTTTATTATTATTATTAGTAACATAAAAAAATCTTGAAACGTCAGCAATCATTGAAAGAATTGCAGTTTTTTAAAAAAAAATCAAAATTCAATTCCATTATATAATTGATATTCAAGATTATATCAAATAAAGCAATTTGAATAATCACAAAAAAAAATCAATGAAAAAGTTTGTTATTCCTTCATGAAGTCCCCCCCCCCTCACTTTCAAAAATCAGCCTAATTTGCACATATTCAAACTATTCTAAAAGCGATAATTTACAAAAATCTAAGCAGATTTATTATTTTTTTTCAATTTCTACTATTAATTTATACCCTCCCTATATATATTTATATATCATGTTCAAACTCTCTATCGTTAATAAAATACTTTTTATTCGTTCACTCAAGTTCAAATTTATATTTTTTAAACTTTAGTGGATGACACTTGATGCTAATACAGTTCTTTCATATTAATTCATTAACGAATTTTTAATACCTTAAATAGAGTTTTAGCATTTTGAATTAAAATTGAACTGGCAATAGCTCAATGGGTAAAATGCGGGAATTTCTGTATTTTTCACGTGAAAGTGAAGAAAAAGAGTTCAACTCTTGTACAAATCAATAACTTTTTGATAAGTTATGTATATATCGATTAATAAAAATAACTAAAATAAGATTTTTCTTCGTCCACCTAAGTAGGAAATGACTTAGTTTTTTTTTTATTTGTATTACTTGATTTAGTTCAAATTGCAAAAGCATAGAACAATGTATGACAATAAGGAACAGAAAAGTTCAAAATTCTGTTAAGTTAATACATCAAGGACGGCAAAGAAATCTGTAAGGCATACGCTTGGGATTGCACGTTTTGTGGCAAACTTGTACATTCTAAAATCATCAAAAGAGAACACTCGTGAGCGTTCCGCAACAAATGGGTCGTGAAACGTGAGAAAACTCGTGAGCGGTCCTTAATGTGCTAAAGCAATTACCTAAAATAAAATTAAATTGATTCTGCACTTGATCTAGCGTATCACACTTAAAGTATTGGCCTTCTATGCTTTATCTAGTGTATTACGCCTCAAGCTAATCACAATAAATTCAGTCCTGCCATGATGCTCTATTCCCTACACAAAAAAGTATGATCAACCAGCCTTATGCAGTTCCCATTATTATACATTACCATTGCTATCTCCTCTAAAAAAGCGAGAACCCACTTATTAATACAACGATCTCCCTTTCTTATATTTGAGATGTATTCCTGAGGAATAAAAAAACCCAAAAAATATTATCCATAACAAAACCTGAATAACAATTCAACAGCACGTTATAAATATAATGCTGCTTCTTGAAAAAGATTTTGATGTTTGTAACCGTCAAAAAGCATCTGCAGTGATCTCCCAAAAACTTTATCGCATAGTCTCGAAGAAACTTGTTATGCCAGAAAACACCTTACATGGCGTTGGCATACAATAGTTACAAAATATTAACTTTTGGCGCAAATTTAGCATTTTTACTGAAATTTATCGTGTCACCCTTGGCGAGTTATTTGGCGATTAATCCTTGGCATGCGTTAATAGTTTCCGAAAATCAAATTTGTGTTTTAGCTATACTACTCTCAAACGAGTGAAATTAAAATTTGACACAGAACAAATTAAAATATCTCATACTAAAGTTGCTATATTGCTAATGAAATTATCGCATTTCGTGTTTTTAAAAGTACAGGCCAAAAGAAGGAAAACTTTGGTGATTTGGCTCTCAATTTAATAGGTGTCTGCAATACAGATGTTAGATTTATGTGTCTAATTTTAGGTACTTTTCTGTTACAAGGCGCAAGCGAAAAATCGCCAAATAATGCAGAATTCCGCCAAATTTCTAACAAGGATTTTAAAACGAAAAATCGCCAAATAATATAGAATTCCGCCAAATTTCTATGGTGATTTTTCGCTTGCGCCCAGCTTACGGGAAAGTACCGAATTTTATCTATCTAGCTCTTTTCGTTTTGTAATTATTGGTTTAACTTGTATTCGAAAAGATGGACAAGTGGACTTCTAAACAGATTTTTACTCAACATTTGATAAAAGTCTGCAAATCTTGGGTTTGAAACACATTTTTCTCAGCCACTTGATACAAAATTTGCAAATTTGATGCAAAACTGCACATGTAACCACAAAATCCCATACCAAATTTGGTACATTTAAGGCATCGGGTTTTTAAATTATTGAGTTTACATATTTCCGTAGGTACAGATCGACAGACAGCCATCCCACAGTTGGATTTGGTTCAAAACTTGACAAATGTCTGCACTACAGATGTTAAATTTGAGTGCCGATTTTCATCTATCTTGACATTTTCCTTTTGTAATTATTGTACGAACTTCTATTCTAAAAGTCGAATAGACATATTTCCTTTGAATATATTTTTCCAAATATGATAGATATCTGTAAATTTGGTGTAAAGACCATATACTGAATTTCAACCGTCAAGACAAAGCGTTTTTGAGTTATCTCTGTCAAAGCTAGACAGACGAATATTTTCCAAAAATGTATTTTTCGATCTCAGGGAGTACTAAATCGTAGAAATTCGTTGAATTTGAATTTTTTGACGATTACTTAACTTTCTCTCTATTAAGTATACGAGAAAATAAAAAAGATTAAAATGAAATCTGTTCTGCATATTTCAATGTATCATGTCAGAACATCATTTCTTGAACGGTCAAGCACCACGCGCAAGTTAAATTATATTTTCATTCATTTTGATTGTTTCATCGAATGAGTCACTTTAGTATTGCAAACGATCCAAAGAACTTTGTCTCGCATTTATTGTTTAAATAAAACATCCCATTTCCTATTTATTTCATTTCATATAATCACGTCCTGAAAATGACATTTTTCTCGGTTTTATTTGCCATAGTCATTAACTTATTTTTTTTTAAATCAGAGCTTTTGTAAACGGGATGGCAACGCGTTATTAAAAGCTGATTTTCTGAGAGGCCCCTGCAGATAATAAAATTTTTATTTTTCGCCTACGGATTTTTGTTCACCCCAAAAAACCTCATCCCAGAAACAACATCATGTTCTGACACGATAAAACGATGAAGAATTAAATATTCTTAACCTTTAAATACACACGATTTCACTGCATAAAAAATCAATTACATCGATTCCATCATCCATTAACTCGAAGCTCAGACAGACTCCAAACCACTCAACTCAACCTCGAAGTGGATCAGTAGTGCGCGAGAGTGAATTCATGAATGGAGACGACGTGGTCCGCTGCCTCTCGTAGTAGTATAAATTTTCTTACTCCTCCATTCACAAGACACGAAAACCGCAGCACTTTAATGATCTGAAGAAAGACAACCGGAAATGAGGAGCATCAAAATTAGTCGAAAGAAAGTGGCCTTCGGTTCGGTGACCTTTGCTCAGGCGCTCCTCTCTTGAGCACTCACTGAGTGGCTCTAACCAACGTCGTCCGTTTTTCGAGTGTTTTCTTTTAGAGCGGGTGTCGTCTTACAGGAGGTTGTCCGTGATATCATAAATGTTTTGAGAACAAGTCAATCAAATGAGAAATCTGAATTGCACATTTTTTTTTTATTTTAAATTGCATGTGGGAAAGTTAAACACGAAGAATGATGGTTTAACATAAAAGTTGTGTTTAAAAAAATGAATCAACTTATCTATAAGTTAGACCCTTCAGGATGCATAGAATATATTTATAAAGGTTAGATATTTAATAGCTGATTAAATTTTAGTACAATCTTTTTAATGTTATATATTTTCAATTTAACACTTCGATACTTTATCAACTATATTACAGGAAAATTAATAATTAGAAAGCATTTAAGAATACATTTAATATCCAACTCTAGTTTGGTAACTGGCAAATGTTACTAAAGAGGACCACTGGTGTACGTCTTTGAAAAAATATTTCCATTAATTTACATTCTGTATACTTAAAAATTTCTTATCAACCTGTTTAATTAAAAAATTTCAGTCGTTTACGACAATGCAATTAATATATAAGCGTGTTTAAAAATTCTCTAAATCTGCGTTTGGCTTCATACGCTGTTTTTGTCATGTCAGAACATGTTGATTTGGGGGATGAGGTTTTTGGCCTCGACAAAAATCTGTAGGTGAAAAATAAAAGTTTTATTATCTGCATGAGCATCTCAAAAAATCAGTTTTTTAATAACGTGTTGTCATTGCATTGATAAAAGCTCTGATAAAAAAAATAAGTTATTCACTACATCAAATAAAACTTAGAAAAATGTCATTTTGAGCAAGTGATTATATGAAATGAAATAAAAAGGAAATGGGATATTTTTTGTAAACAATAAATGCGAGACAAAGTTTTTTGGATCGTTTGCGATACTACAGTGATTCATTCGAGGAAACAATTAAAAGGAATGGATGGTCGTTCAACAAATGATGTTCTGACATGATACATTGAAATATGCATAGCGGATTTCATTTTAATACCTTTTTTTTTATCATTTGTCTTTTTCTCAGGGACACTGATGACAATATATAGTAAAAAGAAAGTGACCTTATTTTCCATAAACTTTTACATTGATGGTTAAATAAAGTCTTCCATCAACAAGGATTAAATATATTTAGAAATTTTTAAAGCCAATGGCTAATTTCAAAACTGCTAGAGATAAGCGCCTATTTTCATTTGTAAAAACTTATTTCAGTGATATAACGAATTATATTTTATGTTATTTGAACCAATAAATATAACGCAAACAATTACAAAATCTCAATTTTTATAGTCTCCCAATGTCATTAATTATATTTAGGAGAATAATTTTGAAGTATCAAATTTTAAAATTAAAAAATGCTCCAAAACTGAATGAGGGATTACGCAATTTGGAATTTCATTATTTTAGAACCACTAAAATGATGTTATATTATTTATCTAAAACAGCGATATTCTAACTTTCATTATCAGCCAAAAGTCCCAAAAGTTTAGAACTTTTGTTTCAAACTTTTGTGCACTAAGAATATTTTAAAACTTTCAATCTTGAATTTTTAGAATGATTAATAATAATAATAAACTTGATAGAAATTAGTGATAAAGGTCATCATGAGAATATCCAAATTTAATTTCATTTCCTTTTCACCACGAGTATAGGAACCAGGAAAATCGTGGCAAATGCCACCATTAAGTTTGAAAAGAATTGAAAATTAAGAACTTAAAATACCGTGGTGGTTAAAGCCACTGGGAGGGCAGAAAGGGTTAATAAATATGATTAAGCAGGACCAATGAGTTTACCAAAATGGAAAGATCATAACTTCTAGCTGTATAATTATTAATTTACACAGCATAAAATATATCCCTTTAGCATCATTTAGAAAATTTTTCCTACCAAAATTTTATGATTTCCTCAAGCTATTTCGAAACTACCTATTGAGCAGTGTTTTGAGCAGACCACCGTATATATATTATTTTTTAAAAATCATCAGTATTTGAGTTCGATTATAAAGATTAATTACCGATTGCCTAATGATCTCTATTTGATTATTCGAACGGCTAATTTGCTTCCAATGCTTTACATCTAGATCACACTCAGAATCAAGAATTAATATCTTTATCTAAATAAGATTTTTGATAAAATGTGAGCTGAAATTGAGAACTACAGTAATTTTTATAGCTGAATGTCACTTTCGCATTCTTCTCAGATTTTATAAAGTAATGATGAAAATCCCAGTTATAATCACAGAAAATGGGAAAATGAAAATCCCAGTTATGAATCACAGAAAATGGAAAAATGAAAATCACAATTATCAATCACAGAAAATGGAAAAATGAAAATCACTGTTTGAATCACAGAAAATCAAAAGGTGAAAATTTCCTTTTCCCAACTGCGGAAGAAGAAACGGAATTTCCAGGTAGTATTAGCAAATGAGATGAAGTTAAAATCATTATATAAAGGATCTTCTTCCACACTGAAGAACGTGAGAAGATGCTTTTCCATCAAATCTTCAGTTAAGCTTCTTTATATATAATACAGAGTATTATTTTTAAGGATAATAATACGTCCCGAATGCAAAAAACAGAGAGAAATCTAGACATTCTAACTGTAAGTAAAGATTATTACATATTCAATTTTTTATGATTTTATTTCGGAAGTGATTAGGATTTTAATTCCTTTTCAATTTGCTACTTTAAATGACCCTGTTTGAAAACATTCATCTGATTTCGCAAACCGAAGAAGATTGTTTAATTTAGTTACATTAACGATTCGTTTTAATACAACAATAGGGATATTTTGGGACGGATCTAGCAATTTTTAAACTGCAGTCAGATGACGAGGATGACACCTGAGCTGGTACCTCCCTCTTCTCACCGTAATGCACCACACCCAAGGGAGGAAGTTAGGACCGGACTGATAAAATGAACACCAAACCTGCTAACACGGCGGCTCATCGGCGAAATCGGATCTCGAACTTGAAACTCTTCGTCTCCGAAACCGGCCGTTACCACCTGGTCACCGTAATCCTGAAGGCTGTATAAAAAAGCTTATATTTCATAGATTTCGATAGTATTCTGTTTGAAATAAATATTATTCCAGTTGCTTCAAAACAGCTTATTCTTTTAAACGTTTTATAATTACCCTACTATCTAGAACCTTCTAATCTGATATGCTAATTGTAATCTTACCAAGAGGGGCGTTTAATGTATGGTATCAACAGAGTCTCCATATTAACTTCATTTCAATTTTGTGAAAATAAAGCGCTATAGTTACAAATTTAAATGTGATAAAATTAGAAATATGATTAGATATTATAAATGAACAGTCATCGATTTCATAACACAACATATATCTATATATTAGTTCAAAAATAATTACATTGAAGAAGTATATGTATGTTTCGTATTTGTTGTATGACCTTTAAAATTAAAAATTTACACGATGAAAAGTGACAGAAGCTGCTTGTAAAGATCTTATTAAGAAAAATTATCTATTTGAAATATTGTATGACATTAATCAAATAAAATATTACCTTTTTTTTCCGGTCGGTTTCTTCGGTAAGTATTTCCGCTAAATCATAAGCCTTTAAATTCTTGCTCACAGTTTTAAATGGGAATCAGATTTCTGTAGCTCAAGACGTTTAAATTTAGATGCTTAAATTCGCTGAAGTGCCAAAAACTACTTTCTAATGACGGCCATACTCTAACGCAGGGATGCACAACCTTTTCAGGATGAGGGGCCAAAATATGAAAAAGGATCATGTTGAGGGCCAAAGCAGCACGTGAAGGTTAAAACATATTATAAATGCGAAAACACTTTTTTATGGAAATGCGCATGAATTACAATTATTACTTTACTTATTTTATACATGCACACATTAGGCAATAAATAAATGAATAAAACACAAACATTATAGCTATAATTAAAATACTTTATCACGATTTAAAAAAATTCCTAATTAAAAGGTGGCAAACTTGAAATAGAATAACAGAGGAAAACGTTTTAGTAATTATAAAGAGAACACATTGTAAATTTTGAGAAAAAATTAATCATGAAAATTAGTAGGAATTAATGAGATGGCTGGGACTGAATATTTGAAGTTATCGATTTTATGTGGGGATTAACATAGGTTGTGGCAGAAGAAAGGTTCTCATCTGCTATTCTATTTCTTATTTTTGATTTGTTTAAATTCATTAGAGAAAGTTTGCTCACAAATGTAAGTACTGCCAAAAAAATTGAAGTTTTTGAAAAAATCAATTAAGAGTAACTGCTTACTCTCATTCACTAGATTTACACCAACAGAAAATGGGAAAAAAAAATTCATCAATTTTTGTTAAGACACTTTTCAAAATCTGAAAATCAATCATCAAATGCATTGCGAAAGATTTGAACTTGATCCTCGCACTACATTTTCATGTGTGAAAATTTTTCACGTCTTCGAAAACTCGTACTCGCTTGCACGTAGCCATGAAGGGAACAAACTGAAAAGCCACGTAATAAAAAAATAAATAAACTTAATGAACAACTGTAAATTATTTGTTCTGATGTAGAATCATTTTCGCATCAGATTTTTTCCTCTTCATTTGAAAAACTCTCATTTCATTTTAAATTAGTCTTATTTTATTAACAACATTTGCGGGCCGACTTCAAAGGCTACGAGGACCAATTTTGACCTGCGGGCCATAGGTTGCGCATCCCTGCTCTAATATTAGGGTGTCTGACCATTAATAGGTTTAAGAAAGAACATCTCATCGCTAGAGACTGTAAAACATCTCAGATTAGCTAACAACATAAGATACCAGAGAAATAAAGTTGAACGACTATTCCATACCTTTTCGAAAATTAAAATAAAATGGGATTAATACACATCAAAACAAATCTCATTTGACGATAATCTACCTAACTCTGAATCACAAAGAGAGAGAAAGTTGAAATTGAAAGAGTATTATTAATATAAAGACTAACTAGAAAACCGATAAAAGAATTAGTAAGAAATGTTGTTGCGAATACATGAGATTAATTCACGAAAATACCTTTTTTCATGCTTTTTTTGCTCATTTTAAGGAAATTTGTCTCATTTTGCTGACAAATGAAACTACAATATGAAAATCTTCAAAATGAAACTATAATAGCCATCGAAAAAATAAATTCAAAAAAACAACAAGATGTTTATATTAAATATGTTAATGTGATAGGTTTAAGTAAACTTTCAAATTTAGCTTTACGAACATCAAAGAAAATCTAATTTTGAAGACATTAAATTATTGACTGGTAAGTAAAACAGAAAAAAAAATTCTCATTTTTTTTCCAGTTTACATATAAAAAATGATATTCAACAACGATCCCATTTTCTAAAGTTATAATATCTTTACATAAAGCCCATTATAAAATACCACATAAGATAATATTCTATCACAACAGGTTTATATGGAGATTTAATACAACATGATAGTTGAATAAAATATGAACTCATAATTTTCGCACAGCATAGCAATTCCATAACATAATTTCGACTAACAAATATGAAAAATAGATAAATAATATGGTTTTTATCCGATGTTTGATACAAAAGCTTAGGAGCAAGATTTAGAAAAGTTATTCGGCTATTTAGAAATCTACGAATAACTCAATAATTCAGAATGTTAAATATCCTTAATCTAAAATACAATGATAAAGAACTAGTCTAACCAAATATTTAAAACTTTATCTCGGGAAATAAAAACTTCACAAATTGTAATCCTTATAATTAGAATTCTCTTATAAACATACAAGAAATATATCTATATAACAATGTTGCTGTTATAAAAGCAAAGGAAATTTCCATTTCATCTTTCTTTTTGGAATTTGAGGACTTTACATAATCAGTTTTTGTTCTCTAAAAAAAGGAGATGAAAATAGAAGAGAAGGGGAAAAAAAGAGACCTAATATCATTGCGCTGTTTTGGGTTTTCATCTGGCAATTTAGCGACAGAGTGTGGCAACACTCTCTAAGAAGCTGTCCATTCTCAGAGGGTACCGCCTACCGATTCCATTGGACCGACCGTTTCTACCCACGCTGATGGAAATACGATCTCATGAATGGATGGATGCTGGATTTCAAACAGCTGGTGACCTTCACTCGCCATCTTGTTTTTTTATTTCTCTTTTTCTTTTTCGTTTTATTGTCTCTCTCCTATCCTTTCTTTCCTGCGTCTAAAACTCTTTTAATTTTGTTTCTTGCCTATTTATTTTTCTTTTATGCCGTCGGTATAAGCGCCTTTGATGGAAAAACTCTCGTTTAGTCGTTAGATGACATTGTTGTTATTATGTATCAGGAAGAACAAACACTTTTTCGAAAAAACGATAACGGATTCTGGCCGCGGTTCTTTTTTTTTTCTTTTTAATTCGCACTGGATTTATCACGCGTCTCATCAGAAAAAAAAATCCGATTAATTTAAATAAGAAAAAAGGAATTTCTTGAGAACTTTTCTGAATTAGTCCGCTAAGTCCTATACTGCTAAGTTCTGAAATATTTTAGTTCTTTTTAGAAAATTTTTTTGTTTTTTAAAGAACAGCCAAATTAAATTCATATTTACATATTTTGCAGACAATCCATTATATATTTATCATATGGCGGGAAAAAATAATAATTTATATTAAAATGAAGCCAACAATGCTAATCTGTTTAACAAGAAACATTCTTTATTCGACATCTATTTTTCCCGTCAGACAGCAATGTGCGGTTTGTACAACGGAAAATGATATAATAAAGCCTCTTGTTATAATGCGATTTAAAACTATTCTATAACAAAAATTCAGATAATCTTTTTCTCTTTCGAGAAATGTATCACAATGGTACAGCTTATCATTGAGACAACGAATATCTGTAGAATGACTTTTCCGATATTTCAAATCTGGAAATATTAATAATAAAATTTCAAAATTTGCTAGCAACCTCCCACACATCTATTAATAAGAAAATATATTCTAGTCGCTTCCAGGATAAGTCATCTGAAACAAATTTTAATTCCTAGCATTCATCCCATTTTAATTAATGA
Organism: Argiope argentata; assembly: GCA_026289955.1. Taxonomy (NCBI): domain Eukaryota; kingdom Metazoa; phylum Arthropoda; class Arachnida; order Araneae; family Araneidae; genus Argiope; species Argiope argentata. Next base: position 19,930,831 of record JAOUZG010026641.1, on the reverse strand, counting down.
AAACATTTCAATTCAAACTAATATTAATTCATTAATTTAAAACTTCAAATGTAGCTTTAAAAAATTAATCAAATTATATTATA
>JAOUZG010026641.1:19912880-19930648 GCA_026289955.1 Argiope argentata | reverse complement strand
ATATATATATATATATATATATATATATATATATAGCATTTAACTATTTGATGAAAGCAGATAGCAGAGTCGTGACCGAAATCATGGAGAAAACTGGTTGAATTTTTAAGTTAATTTTATACCACCATGGGAAGCAGGCATTATATACAAGCAAAAGCGACGTACACAACACAGAAAGACACAAAACGGAATGATGAAAAAGCTCATTAAATTTTTATCCCTTTAAATCAAAACATCAAAACTTCCTAACCAAAAAAAATCATGTTCTCACTCGATAATAAGATACAGGCGTGGAATATTTTCATGTTTCGAATATTCAGAAAAAGGTTTGAATCTCTTTTAAATTTTATTATTGCTAATTATGAAATAGATCTTATCTTTTTTTTAAATATTAAATTAACATTAAATAAGTTCCAATCAAATTCTTAATGATCGAAGTGTCAAATCATACATGAATTTTCAACGCATTTTATGTGACTTGAATATTTCAGCTAAAATTTCACGTTTGAAAGATTCCACTGAAGCAGAATTAATAAACGAACGTTTTCCCCCATCATTTCGCGATATGCGAAATGTTCTGCTCCAAAGGATTCAGACATCTGCGGTGTCGTCAAAGAACAAATACAGCTGCTCACATATAAAGAAAAGTTCTACCGAGAATCGCAAGACATGAGAAGAAAACATGAAATTCCGTGAATGAATAAGGCTGGCGAATATTTATTCAGAGTAGTCTGATGTTTAATTTAATAAATACAACAAACAGAGGATCGCAGCAATCGGTAAAGTTGACTTTCGAAAATCGCAAATTGTTTTGGAAGAAAAGGGTCATTATTTCGCGTACAAACTGAGAACTGAAATTTCCCTTCCATTTTTTTGAATATCAGACGATTTTTTAAAAAAAAATGTTCTCATGAATCAAAATAACGAAGAGAATGTTTTTAAATAATGCTTAAATAAACAGTAAGGTCATTGTTTGTTTTTCAGAAAAAGGCAGAAATAACTATTCTGTTTCTCTAATTTAATAAAATATTTGGTGGAAATTTTCAAAACACGTCTTTTATTCTCTTCTCTTTAGTGGATATAAAATGTAGATGAGAGAAAAAACTTCAATTAAATGTAACGGTGGATTTCATCAAGACGAGACTCGCAAATAAATTAATTTCATTAGATACATTCATTTTTGAAAATAATTACGTCGAATCCAAAATTTATTTTCAGTTCTTTTTGGCAGCGATGCAATTTTTCGTCTCTTCGCCTATCCTGAAAAAATAATCTTAATGGTTATATAATCCAAAGAAGGTATAATGTTTATGAAATGCTTCAACAAATCAACGGAAATATGAGCAAAAACGGGAAAAAACTGACAGATGACAACGGTGCAGAGAATAAAATATGATCTTAAATTAAAATAACCAATTGTAACACTTCAGGTGAAACGCTGAATTAATTACAGTTACAGAAGAAATATAAAATCTTGCTAAATGTCTAGTGTAAAAGTCTGATTAACCCCTTAGCATACCTTGACGTGTCTGACACGCGCATTGAAATTCGGAATTTTTAGTTTTAAATAGCAAATTAAGCGACAGAATAAAGCATTTAGAAATGCAAAAACCATTAGAAAACCTTAAATATCTTGTAAAGAAGTAAAACTTTCCACCCTTTCTAAGAGACACATGTTTGAACATTGTTACATCTGGTCAGCTGTGAGACGATTCATCTCTTTGTGATCGCCTTTGTGATTTCTCCCCTTTAGTGTCATTATCTGAATAGAGTCTAGATAACAGACCATCTAGTCTAGATAATAGAGTCTGGACGTGAATAGAGTCTAGATAAAAGACTACAAATGCGGTTTACGGCCCTTTGATGAAGGAAACCGTGTCAAAACCCCAGATGTAATTACTTCTCCTATGGGACCACCCGAATATGAATAAAGTTCAGATAATGAACCACACAAGCGATTTACGGCCCTTTGAAGTACTAAAACCTCCAGATTTAAATATTTCCCTATAGTGGAAGGTCTGATAAGAGGGTAGATGATTAACAAACATTCCCCCGGCCAACTGCTGACCACTGGGAATATTTCTGAAGAATTATTGGATGATCGACATCTCCAGCGCGCCCATGCGAACCTGAGAGGCGGAGTTTGACCGAGGTTAAAATGGAAGGTTTTGAAAGGAAGAGACGACGAGACGAGAAGAGCTGAGATGAGATGAATAGCTGGACAGTTGAAGATATACCACGTGATCTCGAGTTTCTTGATTAAAGATCTACCGGAAGTAAATCCTTAGATCTCTTGAGCTACCCGCAGTAGCCAGATACGCTAACAGCCCGTTAGTTCTCCTTGCATTAATCGTGGAACTGTTAATCCAGATGTAAATATTTCCCAGCATATTAACCTAGATGAGGACGATTGTTGTTGTTTTGTTATTGTATATAATCTGTAAATAAAATATTTGTGTTTAAACGCTACCCGTTTATTTGATTGACAAGGATCAAGTCATTACAATCTCAATATCCAAAATAGGATGCGTTATCTAATTAGGAAACAAAATAAATTCGAGTGCCAAGGGATTAAGGCGGAGAGGAGTCGTTGAGAAACTGAAGAAATAAAAAAAAATATTGCTCAATCATCTGTTAAGTATGTTAATTAAGTGTGAAATGTAAAATATGTTATAGTAAGTTTAAGAATTTATCTCCGTATGAATTTGTCGTTCTGTAAAATTTTTTTAATATTTGTGAAAGGAATATTGAGTAAAATACTTTTATATTAAAAATGAATGGTATTTTCATGAAGGGAGTGCTATCAATTTCTTTCATATTTTTCTATTATTTAATTTATACTTCTTTCATACTTCATCGATCGGTCTTTTAAAAAAATTATGTAATGATTTTATACATTATGAAGCGTTCATTATTGAATTTGTGTTTGTGTTTGTTATACACGCACGAAAATTATTCGCGAAAAGATTTGCAATCCGTTCTGTTCCTGAATAGATTGCATATCATTTTCTAAAAATTTTCTTAACTTGGAATATTTTAAAATAGTTCAAAGCCTAAGCTCATGTAAACTCTTCGGCATCATTAAAAGGTTTTTTCTTTCTTTACAAAGAATAGTAAACTCTACGATATGAAACTTATCACGCTATATTTTAAAGATTTGCTTTCAGAAAAATATAAATTAGTTAATATCCGTGAAATGACAGGTACTTTACTGATTATTTTTCCGATTTCATACATTATGAAGTGTACATTATTGAATTTGTGTTTATTATCCATGCACGAAAAGCATTTGCGAAAAGATTTTCAGTCCGTTCTGTTCCAGAATAGTTTACACACTACTTTCTGAATTTTTCTACGTACTTACGTAATATACCGTCCAACTTTATCGCCAAATTTGAAGTCATCGCCAATTATGGCAATCCGGCAATGGTGTAATCCGTTGATCTTTATCCCCAAATTTAAATTCGTCGACAAAAAATTACTAAATCGTTGGCGACTTCGTTTCGTAATTTGGAATATTCTAAAAGATTTACCATTTCAAAATCTCACATCATATAAACTTTTACTCCATTAATAATTTTTTTTTATTTCTTGAAAGAATAGTAAACTGTACGTCTGATTTCCCCCCCCCCTCCACATGGATATAGCTTGATAAATTTTGTAGGAATAGTGCAAAATGAAGAATAATAGAATCGGATAGTTGAGCTGGTAAAATCTCAAAAACCTCATCACCAAATTTAAATTCGTCGCCAAAAAGTTACTAAACCGTTGGCGAAGACGGTATAATACGCAAGTACCTTTCGCTTAACTTGGAGTATTCTAAAAGATTTACCATTTCAAAACCTCAACTCATGTAAACTTTTACTGCATTAATAATTTTTTTAATTCCTTGCAAGAATAGTAAACTGTACGACTGATTTTCCCCTTTCCACATTGATATAGCTTGATAAACTTTGTAGGAATAGTGCAAAAAGAAGAATAATACAACCGGATAGTTGAGCTGGAAAATTTTCATAATGAATATTATCAATCCGGGCACCGCAATTGTTTATGTTGGCCTTGAAACTCATAACCGAGCAACGCCGGTTAATCGGAATCGCTCTCTTCCGGCCAAGAACTGCTCCTACCGTTTTTCCTGAAGGACGGCTTGATTACCCAATCACTAATGAGAAATGTAGACTGTTTTATGCCTCCTGACCTGCCGAAAAAGGGTGAGCAACACCGGCAACAGGTGGGGGGCTCCTGAGTGACAGGATCTTCACTTGGCCACTTGAGCACAAAAGGGCGAGCGATGTGTGACCCCTTTCCAGGCAGAGCGAATCGGCCGCAATCACCACCACTTCATTCGATGACAATTAAGAAGGGCAAATAACGCGTGCATCGATGATGCATGAGGAGATAGAATCAGAAAGTTAGGGCCTTTTGATCGAGTAAATTACGGTTGCTAATCCGAGGACTGATGCAGACGTGAGTTGAGTTTAAGGTTGAGGCAGGTCGTGTCCCGGAGGGCAGTTTAATGTCAGTGGGAGCAAGGTGAGGGTCCCCATCCTTCTTGGACCTGCATCAGTGCCTGGAATAAGCATACGAAAGGACATAAAGGTCATATATGCCGGATAGAGAATCATTATAAATTTATCGAAAAAGATGCGGATTATTAATGACGTTTGGAAGAAACAGTGCGTAGTAATTTTTGATAGTAGGCAATTAAATCCTTCAGAAATCGAAAATATGAGCATATTTCAGTAAATTTTGTGTATAAAAATCACGTTACTGTGAACGATTTAGATACATGCTTTTTATTTTCAATTAAAGGGATAATTCTATTTTTATATTTATGACCGAGTATAGCATTTCAACATTATCATTCAAAAGTCTAAAAGAAAAACAATAGGTGTGTTTTGTTTGAGGGTTGAGAAAAACTTGATCTCGATGAAGTTGTAAAATTTTATCATGATTAACATTAGAGATGATATTTATTTCTAATTTAACTTAGTAATTATCAATCAAGGGCAGTTTTACTATTTGTAACATTAGAATTTCAGAAGTTACAACATTAAGAAAAAACAGAGATTCATATGTACAGTCACAAAGATACACTACATAGCAAAAGTATTAAGATCGCCCTCTAAATACAATGTTTGCTTTCAATATTACATGGACTTAAGGAAATATTGATACATGGTGTGAGGAATCTGAGTCCATATACGATGAAAAGCATTTTCCAATTCCTTACTGGTACTGGATCCAGTTGTTGCCCCATTTGATCTCACCAACAAATTCTTAATTGGATTGAGATGAAGGGATTCGGTAGGCCAATTAAACAAGGTAAAATCTCTAACAAGCTATTCGAACCATCTACGGAAAATTTATAAATTTACAACAAAGAGTACTTTTCAGTTGGAAGTATACATCCTCGGCAGGGTACATTAACATGACAGCATGCACTTGATTTGAAATAACACTCGAATCAAAGGATTTATTCAGGACTAAGGATCACTGTATAGTATCATTAGTATCACGTTGGTACAATCACCATCTTGACACATTGTCACCCAACTGTAGCTAAGATAAGTAGTTGATACTTCTTGTGTACAGCCGATCATCTCACCATCACTGAACGTAGCAGTACAGACAGGATGATAGTTGATACTAATGCGAATTTGATTCAATTTGTGATGTCTCTTCCTTGGAAGTAGTATTGGTTTCGATTTTGACAGTGATTGACTGATGGGCGAGAAGAGGAAAGGAGAAGCTTTTCTAATATAGTTGGTATAAGAGAAAGCAGGGATTCTTCGATGATACGTGCAGTATTATATGGGGTAAAGGACAGTTAAGGTAAGGTATAAAATATACATATTTTCAAGGAAAAAAAAACATTGTTTATAGCATTGCCGAGGCAAAAGGTCAAACTAGACTATATCGATCTAATACTTCATACCAGATTGATAGTATCTGCCGATTGTAGATGATTGAGTCCCAGGAGATTTCCAATCGAGTTCCAAAATTTAATATCCAGTATTTGATACTTTTAATATGTACCCGCTTTTATATTTGTTATAAAATATCAGGTTGAAATATCACCATTAAGCAAGCAAAACCTGAAATATAGTCAGATTTTTTCACTTTCAGACAGCAGTAGTAGATTAGTAAATGCAAATGGCCTCAAAATCTAAGTATGATATTTTTTTTCATTTTAATTATATTTTATATTTTAAGCATGACATTAATATTTTTACTTTCAAGGCATTTCTTAGGAATAGCAACTAGGGAGTCCATATTCCCCTTATCATTCCAAAGTTATGATTTTGATGACAGTGTGAAGTTTTTAAATCGCATGGTATGTCTAACTTGATTGGTCATGAATCGATGCAGGTTTTATTGTGTCTCTATATTATTATACTACTTCCTTACAAGGAATAAGGAAGCATTGCAAGGCTCTCCATTATACCCAGCGAGCGAACCCAGATCACGGGAAAGACCCGCTACCCCTATGTCAGGACTCCGTTACTTTATGGAGCTCTGTATGAATGTACTTATATTCATCGCTTAAAAATTGCTGAGCTCATGAATTTTTTAGATATTTTTAAGAGACAATTATTGTTATAATCATTGCTTCATTAGAATAACTTGGGCAATAATGGTCTAATATTATGAATGCATTTATTATTCTTCTGCTTAACACATATATAGACTTTATAGAGTTATTATTGTTGTTGTTGTTTATGGTCAATTGTTATAGACAGGCTCTCTGAGGTAATCAGTTATTTAAACCTAATCAGCGTCTCTTGTTTCGTAGGAGTGCCAATTAGGGCCAAGAGTACGAATTTTGGTACTCACACATCACATTCGCTTGAACAGCCCCTTGTTACAGGGAAGGGGGTTACAACCACACACCTCACAGACATAAAACAGAAGAACCACCATGCCCGAACCGGAACTCGAAAACAGATCACGGGAAAGGCGCGCTACTCCTATGTCAGGACACCGGTACTTTATGGAGCTCTGTATGAATGTACTTATATTCCTCGTTTAAAAACTTCTCAGCTCATGAATTTTTGCGGAGACATTTCTCGATGTGCAACATCAAACCTATTTATTTGTTACAACCATCGATTCATTAGAATAACATGAGCAATAATTGGTCTAATCTTATGAATGCATTTATTATTATCCCGTTTAACATATATATAGACTTTATGGAGTTGTTGTTGTTGTTTTTGGTCACTTGCAATGGACAGGTTCTCTGAGTTAGTCAGCGATTTCAGCCTAATCAACGTCTTTTGTTTTGTAGTTGCGCCAACTAGGGCCTAGAGTATGATTTTTGCTACTCACTCATCACATTCGTTAGCACAGCCCCTTTTCACAGGGGGGCACATTCACACACCTTACAGATAGAACACAGAACAACCATGCCCTAACCGAGATTCTAACCCGCATGCCCAGACGGAAGTCGCGCTCCCCTTATATCAGGACCCCGGAATTTTATGAAGTTATGTATGAATGTACTTATATTCCTTGTTCATAAACTGCCCAGCTCATGAATGTTTTTGAGGGGGTGGAGGTTAATGAATAAATTGAATCGAAAGCAAGTCTACTCAACTTCACTGCATGGCGACAGAGTAAAAAAATATTAAAATTAAAATAAAAATTATCACATTATTATGAATTCATCAGTGACAAAAAATGAACCTGAGACATGCCTGTATTCACCTCACCGAAACTGCGACACCGGAAAACCACGTAACGGTTGTCTTCGGACGTCATTTCCTGCGAAAATATGAATAATCAAACCTGTACAGAATTCCCGAAAACCGATCATTATCGCTTGTTTTTCGAAATTCGCATCTCTACAAGGAAGTGCCAATTTCGAATCAGCAACCTGATGTTGTGCCGCCTGACCTCAGGGCGATTTCATTGGATATTAATTTATATAGCATTACGTGCATTTTAAGGCAATTATATGTGGAAAACCTCAATCGTAGACTTTAAGGAATTACTATTGTCTCGGCTTTTGCCACAAATAATGATCATAATTCGAAACAAAAAATATAATAAATTTAATAAATGGAAAATAGTGTAAATAAAATTGATGTTGCGTTACATTTAGTCTTAATTTTATATCCTTTCTTCTCTTTTTATTCTTGAAGATTTTTTGATTATCGTGGGGAATATTACTCTCAAAATGTTGTTAAAAATTTTCAAACACAAAAAAATACGGGTTTTATAAACGCACATACCGAAAGACAATTAAAAAAATTACTCTTATTATATATAGTAAATAATTACATTATTTTTGTCTCCACTTTTTCAGTAAAGAATCATGATCATTTGAAAAATATATATGTATAATTATAAAAAAACGAAAATAAAATTAATAAAATAATTTTATCAAAGAAAAAATCGTTTGCTTTTAACTTTTAATAATATTTTAATTAAATAAAAATAGAAACAGTTATAAAACGTCTGAAAAGGAATCGTCTGCTAAATATCTGTTAAGAGATTTAATTATGATATTTACCGAACAATTTATTGTCTACGTTTTTTTGGAGACACCACAAAACCTCATAACCAAAACATCTTTTTTTTTCACATAATAAATGGAAAATAGTGTAAATAAAATGGATGTTACATTACATTTAGTTATAATTTTAAATTCTTTCTTCTTTATTTATTCTTGAATTATTTTTGATTAATTAAATTGTGATTATCGTAAGTAATATTATTTTCAAAATGTTGCCAAAAATTTCCAAGCACAAATAAAAATACGAGTTTTATAAAAGTACACAATTAAGGAAGGGACTCTTATTATATATAGTAAAGAATTACAATATTTTTGTCTCCACTTTTCAGCAAATAATCATAATCATTTGAAAATATATATATAACGAAAATAAAAGGAATAAAATGTGTTTATCAAAGAAAAAATCTTTTGCTTTTATTTTTAATAACATTTTAATTAAAATAAAAATAGAAGCAGTTATAATATGTATGAAAAGGAATCGTCAGCTAAATGTTTGTTAATAGATTTATTTATGATATTTGCCGAACAATTCATTACTTATGTTTTTTCGGAGACACTACAAAACTTCATAACCAAAACAACAGCATGTTCTCACATGATGAAAATTGGAAAACAATTTAAATAAAATTGATGTTACATTACATTTAGTCATAATTTTATATTCTTAATTCTTTTTTATTCTTAAATTATTTTTATTTGATTATTTTCTTATTGATTAAACTTTCGACTATCGTTTGAGTATGAATCTCAAAATATAATAAACAATTCAAGCACGGATAAAAAGAAGAGTTCTATAAATGCACACACAAAAAAGCAAGTAAAGGAGGAAAATCTTAATCATAAACAGCACAAAATTGCAATAATTTTTTTCTCCACTTTTTCAGCAAATAATCCTCATTATTCGAAACAAAGATTGTAATAAATGAAAAATAACAAATAAAACTGATGTTACATTTATACATAATTTTCACATTCTTTTTTCATTTTTATTCTTAAAATTCTTTAATTAAAGATTAGACAATCACTAGGTATTCATCCCTTATTATTATTACAAATTTTCCAGTACAAATAAAAAGAAAAGTTTTAAAAACCCTTACATACAAAAAAAATGACCTGTATAAAAATTTTAAAAAAATTAATCAAAAAATATTTGAATGGAGAAGTGTATTGTTAATTAAGCTATAATCGCGTACATGAGACCTTAATATGAATAAAAATTGTTCAAAAGCATTTTTTGTTGATTTATATCCTAGTTTAATCGTTTTAATTCCATGATCTTGGATGTAAACGCGGAAGGCCCCAAATTCACAATCCTAATTTACAAAAGATTTCGCCGGCCATTTGAGTTGGTCATGCATTCAGATATTCCTCCATTAGTATTGTTGGAATTAAAAGAGAGAGAAATAGCTTAAATGCCTTCTTCTTAATGCCTTAAATGTCTCTCTCCAAATAGCTGTCGAGGTGTTACAAACAGAGATGCTTATAAAATTCTCGTTAAAAATAACTCGTTTTGTGAATTATCTGTGTTTGAAGAATCAACAAATTGTTCCGATGGTCGGGAATTTGACGCAATGACTCTTGAATGAAAAGCTAATATTTATAATTTTAATTGCTTTCTCTCATTTAACATCTCTATATTAGCTAATAAGTTATCAAAAAAGTTCAAAAATGTAGAAAGAAGATATTTTTTACTACTTTTTTATAAGGTTGATGAAAATAAGAGACGAGTAATGTAATTCTTTCTAAGTTAAGGAATCTAGTTTTGTGAGTTAATATAGAATTATTTTCCAAGTTCCACATTCACAACACAGAACAAACACGTCAAAAAAACACGACATTTACTGAGAATACAATCTAATAATGACTGTTAAGAAGGATCATGGAAATTATACCTTAATGTTAATAAAGTAACGCCATCTGTTGTAACAAAAGAGAAGGTAGTAGAGTTATGTAACCACCACAAAAAATAAATAAAAATATAACATTTTGGAATATGGATGCATGTTCATAAGCGAATTACCCCTTGTTTATTCGGAAACCGGTTTTAACCCTGCGTTCGTTCGGGTGTATATAACCCGAAATAAAATTTATACCTTTGTAAAAAATTATAGTACAGAGCTTTTTCATACAAATTCTGGACATCTTTGGTTAATAATATAAATATGTACTCCTAGAAGAATTTCGGTTTATTCGTATTTCGTAGGAATATTTTTCAGTTTATATCTAATGTATCGTTTGGGTCCATATAACCTAATGCAAAAAATTCACTTATTTTTACACATACAGGTCCATTTTTGTTCGGAATAATTCAGAAAAGAATAACAATAATTTCTCTAATTTATCTGTTTTCGAAAACCTGTATCGTTGACGTATATGTTTGGTGACACGACAAGAGAGAGCGTAAAAGCTCCAAATGTTTCAATTTGAAATATTTTTGTTATTTTTGTAGATGCTTTAAATGATTGTAAGCTTCAATTTCCAAAAAAAAAAATTGTTATTTTTAAATATATTATTAGATCTATTTTTAAACTTATATTACTATTGTTTAAACCATTTCCTAAATGGCTTCAGTCAATTATTGCAAGAAAAGGTTAATTTTCTGAGTTAACGCTACCTACGTGAATCAAATACGAACTAAACAGTAAGGTTAAATTAATATACAACGCAGTGTCAGATAAACACAACTTGTAATAGTCAAAATTATTGACAAAAAAAAAAAAAGGTTCTTCATTTACGACAACTCAGATTCTTCGAAAAAAAAAACATGATTTATTTATTTCCTTCGTGTGTTTGCTCACGGTCGGAGGACAGTTCTGTTGTTTACTTCTCGCTTGCTTTATCTTTGAATTATGGGACCTGAAGATTTACACACGAAAACAGAAAAATATTAAATTTGACATTGACATAAGTCAACTAGAAAGACTCATAAATTAATTGAATGCTATTGATTTTTTTTCTAGTTTCAACACAGCAAATAAATGTTATGGCGTTAGAAATAAAAATGCAGTTATGGTGCGAAACTCTTCATGTTAACAGCGTTTTTCATTCGATACTTTTTCAATAAAGATCAAACATGTTAAGCCGGAATTTCTCAATACTTTATCCTGAATGGCAGACATAATAATTTAAATCAACTTAGACATTTCATGAATCATGTTAGTGGCGGTAATATAAATTTTCCGAGTAGTTCAATATGTTCTCATGCGGTTTAGTTTTTTTTTCAATGTTATGACGCGGATTTCCTTCTTCACTTTTTTTTTTATTTTCAAAAAATAATCATCATTACAAGTAAAAAAAATATATAGATTTTTAAAATTTCATTTAAAAAAATTTTAAAAAAAATTAAATAAAATAAATTAAATTTTTATGCATAATAGCAGAGTTTAAATTCACCAGTTTTTAAAAAGTCAAATTATTTTCAAATGTATGTAGCTACGATATTAGTGTTGTTGTGTTGTGACTAATGGCACTTGCCCCCGCTGATATGGTCAGCAGATGATTTAAGCCTAAGAAATGCGTCTCTTTGTTTTACAAGTAGCGCCATCTAGGGTCAAGAGTACGACTTAGCTACTCACACGTCACAACCCTTTTTAGGGGGTGGACTTCATTCATGCAAATTCATTCATTCACCTCAGATCGTAATTTAGATCTGGAGCAGAGAACGATCACCTCTGATCCAGTACTATTTCTCTCAATTAGCCACCACGAACAGATTTAACGAGTGCCAGCCGCCACACACTCGGAGAATCTTTTCGCTGGTGAGCTTCGAACCCGTAACCTAAGGAGTACGAGTCTAACGCTCTACCAACCAGGCTATCCCTGCCTCAACGATATTAGTAATGCAACGATATTAGTAAGTGGCGCTACTTGTAAAAAAGAGACGCATTTCTCAGACTTAAAATCTCTTAATCGTATCAGCTGAAGCTTGTCCACGGCAAGTGCCATTAGTCACAACACGATATTAGTAAATGCAAGAAAACGGCCGATTTGATTTATTCTAAATATTTATCTGTAAATAATTATTTTCGCTTAAAAATTTTATTCTTTTCTAATTCATAACAAAAAATATTTTACGCATATTTATGTCAATGAAAAGCAATATTCTCACTCAGTTTCTATATATTTTATCGGTATGTTACTTAAGATCAAGTACTGAACAGATGATTTGCACTACAATCCAAAAAAGCCATTTTTGCAAAAGATTTTATGGAGCTTAGCAGTATGAAAACTATTCTTGATTATGCGATACTAAATGGATTGTATGGTTCAGTCTTTTAAATTTATAAGCTTGTTGTAATGACTTGATCCTGGTCGATCAAATAAACTTGTAGCGTTTAAACACAAAGGTTTTAGTTACAGCTTCATACAATAATAATAAAAAAAACGTCCTCTAGGTTAATATGATGGGAAATATTTACATCTGGATTAAAGGTTGCAAAAATAATACAAGAAATAATGGGCGGTTTGTTTATCCAGCTACTGCAGTAACTCAAGAGGATCATCGTTAATCAATAAATTCGTGATCATGTGGTATCTCTTCAACGGTCCAGCTCTGTTGCTCAGCTCACCGCTCGTCTCGGATCAGCTCGACTCCTCGTCGTTGTACTTACTCTCGTTGTCCAGTCTCTAGCTGGATCAGCTGGTCTCCTCCTCCCTTACTTTCAAAACCTTCCATTTTAACCTCGGTCAAACTCTGCCTCTCAGGTTCGCATTGGCGCGCTGAAAATCTTGATCATCCAATAATTTTTCGGAGATATTCCCAATGGTCAGTCGTAACCTTAGGAATATTTTCTACTCCTCCACGCCTCAGTACTTCTTTCTTCAAAAGGTCGTAAACCGCATATGGTGTTCATTATCGGAACTTTATCCCAGTTTGGGTGGTCCATAGAAGAAATAGCCACATCTGGTGTTTTGACACGGGTTCCTTCTTCAAAAGGCCGCAATCGCATGTGTTCTCCATTATCTGACTCCATTCAAGTCCAAAGAACGATACTAAAAGGGAGAAACACAATGCGCAACAAAGGAAGAATCGTCTCACCGCTGGCCAGAAGTAACAATGTTCGAACACGTGTCTCTTCAAAAGGAGACAAGGGTTATAACTTCTTTACATTGTTTACGTTTTATAATTTCAAATCTTTACATTTTTATAATCTTGGAGATGTATTTATTAGAAGCCCATAAAATGAGAGGATCTTTGCATTGGATGGCCATAAGCGTTAACTAACTTCAGGAGGGGAAAAAATTATAAGATTTGTAGATATTTATTATGATTCCATCAAACTTTCCATCGAAGAGAATCATTAATAATATAAACTCAAAAGTAGTTTTGTGTAAGTATTACGGAATTAAATATTTTCAACTGAAATGCATTAAAAAAACATTGAAATTTATACAAAATTTCAACTTTTTTCCATTCATTGTTGGTAATTCTACTTTTATGATGTTGTTTTCTGACAATCACTTCAGACAATTATATATATATATATATATATATATATATATATATATATATATATATATATATATATATATATATATATATATATATAAGAACTTTATCTGTGGTTTCAATCATTTGAAGATACTAGTGCACTATTCATTTCGTCAAGGGTTCGCTACTTCGCCAAGAGGCGAATATTCGAAAAGATGAACATATTTCCGGAATTCATCGACTTTGATTACCGCTTCATTAGATACTTTTTCGCTCAGTTAATGTCCCTTATAAATGCGAGTGCAGTGTCGTTTCTTACAATATTATTTTATTTTTACTGAAAATTGTGTATTGATAGCTTATATGGATAGTCATACCAGACTCCCCGACCAGCCACGTAAGCACACGGATTTAAACCACTATAGCCGGATGATCAGACCGTCACAACAGCAACACTGGCGGGAACTGTGGTAGAATCTTAAGGTACATCACTGGTCACAGTGCAACCCTTCCCGTAGGAAGAACGTCCCGTCATCGATGGGAGGAGCTACCCCCCCCCTACATATTAGTGTACCCACCAGGTTGGCGAGTTCCAACCCCCATGTCGGAAGCATCTCATCCTCAATTACGAGGTGACCCTCCTGGGAGGGGGGAGCTCTCACTTATATGGATAATTCAAGTTGTCAAAAAAGCTTCCAGGAGTTGCACGAAAAATATTTTATTTTGCATTATCACAGGGATCAGAATAACTAGCATTCGAATTTATTTATTTAATATTATTTGGTCCATGGCTCGAATCCCAGTAATGGTGTTTTATCCAAAGACTGGAGTTCTTTTATTCAAACTGTATTGCTTTCGAACTTATTATGCATGTATAAAAATTGAGCCCTACCAGTGATGGGTAAGTTCTCAGTCTCGTGCTGTTATAAATTGCATTCTAATAAATTTAACTGTTTTTTAAAACCAACAGAGTTGTTCTTTACATATCCGCGGCAGTTTCATAAAATGTGACCGAAACTATCCCCTATTGTCAATTTCAAAATATCATTAAAAAATTCAATAATAATAAAAATATTTTCAAATTAATTATATTGTTTAGAAAACGAATTACGAAATTTTAAGAAACGAAATCTTCCATTTATTCATCAAAATTTAATTTTCAGGCGCTTTAAAGTAAACAAAAAATTGCCCTAAAATATTTTATTGCGAATCTGTATCTTTTACCGACAATATTACGAGTCATACGCAGTTTATAAGCCTCCCAAGCTCGTGGATAATCCAAGTTTACCTTATTGTCAAACGTAAACATCTCCTTTTATTTTTATTTTCCCCCTAATTTGAATAAATAAACACATCCTGACAACTTATCGAGAACGACTTAGAGTGAACTTATGAGTATTACTGTGAGAAAAAAAATTGAATATTTCAAAGAAAAGAACCTTCAAGTTGCCTTTTTCTTATCAATACGAGAAACGCTCATTTTCTATGGTGGTGTGCGTTCAGCGGACTGGACTATAGCGGACACCTAAGATTTCGTGGTCAGAGCGGACACTCCAAAACTCATTGTGGTTAGAGCCAGTTCCTGACTAAGGCAGGGGTATACGGGGCGATTGCCCCGGGCACCCCATATAAGTGGAGCCCCCCAGTCGAATGTTACTTTTTTACGTTTCCTCCTTTAATGAATGTTTTTCGTTAATAAAGTAATAAAGAAGAGGGGCCCCCAAAGGAGCTTTTGCCCCGGGCCCAAACCAGACTAAGTTAGAGCCCTGGTTAGAGCGGACACATTTTTTCACCATCTTAGAATACATAAAAGGTGCAGATAAATAAATACTTTCAGAATTCACCAATATAATTTAAAAACGTATTTTAAGAGATAAATCTCTTCCACTTGGGATAACGTTTTTACAACGATAAATACATTTTTGCTAATCAAATTTAATTTATATTAAGATATAATAATATAAATAAATTTTAAACAAAAAGAAATGTAATGAAAAAAAACTTTCAGAGAAATATTTAAGAATTAATTGTAAGTAATAGTATAATGAAGGGGATGGACGAATTTCAGGGATACAGTTTACACATACCCAACTCATTCCTAATTTATTGTTTCGAGGTAAACGATGTGAGTAACCGTATAAAAATATTCTTTTTTCTTTTTTATGGAGATTAATGCTGTTGAAATGGCTATAGGTTCCCTCACAGGTTTTTTTTTTTCGACGATATAAAACGGCATACACATTTAATAAAGATCAAACATCTGCTGAGAAAATAAGAAAGGTCTTCTTTCTCAATTGTATCGGCTTATCTTTACAACAAGTGCAAAGCTCGAAACTATTCTATAGAGGGCATGAATGATTAGGGAAACAACACAGGTTGCAAGAATGTCCGCTCTGCCCAACCAGCTCCCCCTCACGTGATCGCGCTGTAGCCACTGTATGCTCTGATCACATCCGCTCGGGCCACGTAACCTTTTCTATAATCTCTCTAGACGCACGCCAATTTTTCCTGCCAAAGGTAATTAAATCCCAGTAAACCTACAATGTGAGCGCAAAACACACTTATTAATGAGTAAGCGCAAATGTGACTAAGCGCAAGCTCCACAATCCCCGCAAAAGAGCCTAGAGTCTTAGAATTCGAGAATGAACCGTACAAGTCATTTAACGTTTAACTACGAACGGTCATGAGTGCCCTTCTATGCTATGATCATTCCTCCCTCCTTGCAAAATGTGTAATAGATTCAAAATTAAAATGACAGACACTTTACGTTCGTCATGTACTATATATGAATGGATTCTATTATAGTCATACACATTTGCGCAAAATTGAAAATACAGTACACTCCAAGTCCTTTAACTTAATGGGGCAGAAGGATAGGCCGAAGTTCTATGAATTCATTTCTTTTCCCACTAATGCCAGAAAACAAATTTCTTATCCTAAAACTTACTGTTATATATGTATTTTCTCACTTCTTATTGAGCACTAAGCCCACCATTTATCTCAATATGAAAGCAGCCTCGGCAGTGACTCATAGAAGTAAATGCCGGTAACGTGACGAGTTAAAGTAGAAGGCTCTGTACAAATAATTTATAAGTGTTTATATAATGCAATGTGTGTCAAGAATTTATTAGAGAAAAATTAAGTTAAAGGATATACACAATTAATGTATTAACATAAATTCTGCAATGACTGACTAAAATGCAGGCAATACAAACAAAACATTAACGTTTATCGCAGCCCTAATTCTTTAGAAAATAAGCTTTAACCGATTTTATTTTTCACTGAAAAATGATTATACAGATAAGAAAAGAAAACCTTAGTATGAGAATCAAATTTTGCAGTTTTAAGGTTTTTTAAATGTCTTTAACAGATTACTGAATAGGCGCATTGATTTCCTCATTTAATTACGATAAAAGAAAACTAGGCTGGATAGTACAGAAGTCGAATAGGCGCGAAACGGATAGTTGGTAGAGTACGTTATTATCATGTGAGAACATAATGTTTTGGTTAGGAAGTTTTAGTATCTGCGAAATATATGGACAAAAAAATAAAAGATTATGGTTCGATGGAAATTATCGGTTTGAAGAATTTTTTTAATTTGCTTTACTGGTATTGCATTATTATTATTATCTATGCTTCTTTGAAATCGGATGCGTTTTTAAAAGCTTGACATCATTGCTGTTATTTCATATCAAAATCGGGCGAGCACCAGAATTTTGTTTGTTTGCTAACCAGAAAAATTGAAAACGAAAATTTTAAAAAAATGTATTGTGTGTGTGTGTGTGTGTGTGTGTGTGTGTGTGTGTGTGTGTGTGT
>JAOUZG010026641.1:19868398-19912870 GCA_026289955.1 Argiope argentata | reverse complement strand
TGTGTGTGTGTGTGTGTGTGTGTGTGTGTGTGTGTGTGTGTGTGTGTGTTAGAGTCTCATAATTGTTTCACGCCAGTTTAAACTGGTAAATGACTTACATTAATTAAGAGAAATAATGATTTAAAAATAAAAATGTCCTCACATTATAACTTGAAATTTACGATCGTAGATTTCATTTTTCTCTTTCATATTTTTCCTGGGTGAAAGTATACCCACTTCAAACAAGAGGAGCAAAAAACACTTAGCAATTACAATTAGTTTATATCCGTAAGTATAAAAACTTTTGCTGAATGGTATAGATTTCAGAGACAAATTAGTCTATTATTAAAAGCCTAGAAAAGAAAATAGTTCTTGGTTGTTGTCTTTTTCTTGTTTGCTTATCACTCACCTGAGAAACACACTCTGAAGTTGACAGTGGAATTTAATTTTTTTCTCATGCTAGTTTTTCCTGAAGAGCGGAGTCATATCATGACATCTCAAACACACACAGGAAAAGAGAAGGAACTGTTCATCCGGCCTCTAATTTAAGATCCACGCTATGCTTCCTCCTTTGTCTTTTGATCAGCACTGCGTGATTGATAGGTGTCCTGGTTACTTGCCAAGCCACTCTCAACAGAGGTGGTCTTTCGTAAATGGGGGTGGTCTGTCATCTGAAGACGATAATCTGTGCTTTTTAATTTCTCATCGTGAAACTTTGCATGCATTCAATTTGGCACTGATACCAGCATTATTGACTAACTTTTCTTAGGGATATCCAACGCATTTTATTTAAAAATAAAGTTTTATTTATTCAATCTCACAAACAAGTCTGCATTGTGAAAATAGTGGTATTCAATTTCGACACTGACAAAGAAAATATTATTTTACATTGAATCGATACTTTTTAATAGTATAGTTGAATTTTTAATAAATAGGAACAACGTATGAAATTGGTGATAGCTTATTTCATACGTTCATAATACTTTTTTTTATGAGAAAAGGTTAAAAAAAATATATTGAACATATATTTACTGAAAACATATTTTAAAAAAATACTGAACATATAGAAAAAAATTCTGAAACATATATTTGTTTTGATTTTTTTCTAATAATCCTAAGCAATGCACTTTTGATTGCTGGCTATGAGGTTGTCAAATCAAAGACGTTAAAAAATTTTATATAAGTTCATGGCATTTCAAAATCATTATTAAAAAAAGTAAAAATAAGTTTTGAAGCAGTATCGAATTTTGTTATCATCGAAATACAATTGAAACATATGGCTGAATCTAATTTGAGCTCGTTTTTCTTACAGTACTTGAATCGTATGTTACATGAGAATCTTGGAACACGATGATTTTCTAAATAAACCAAATTGGCCACACTTTATTCACATGTATTCTTGTTCACACTTTATTCACTGGTATATTCTTGTATATTTATTCACTGGCACATTCTTGTATGCTTACTCATTGGTATATGGCATATTCTTGTATACTTATTCACTGGTATATTCTTGTATACTTATTCACTGGTATATTTTTGTATACTTATTCACTGGTATATTCTCGTATACTTATTCACTAGTATATTCTTGCATACTTATTCACTAGTATATTCATGCATACTTATTCACTAGTATATTCATGCATACTTATTCACTAGTATATTCTTGCATATTTATTCACTAGTATATTCTTGTATACTTATTCCCTAGATATTCTTGTATATTTATTAACTTTAACGGTTCTTCTTGACAGAACTAATAAAATAAGCATATCCATTTCTTTCCTGGTTTCTTCTGTCAAACCCTGAATTCTATTTAAATTAGGTAAATTTAGCAGAATAAACTTAGAAGACAAGTCCAAATAATACCAGTTTAAAGACAAGTTCTATTAATTTTCGGGACATAATTTTCTTTTAACGAATGAGGTATCATTAATGTCAACATGAATTGATAATTAATAGAATTTTATAGAGTATATTAGATATAGCTATTCCACAACAAACTCATGGTAGTTAAATGAAAAAAAAAGTATAGGAAATTCTAACTTAAGTATAAGCTAATTCTATGTAATATTAAATCCTTCAAACAATTTAATGCAAAAGATTAATGAACAATTACATTCCTAGAAGAATATGAAAATAATCGTCGTAAACCAGCATTCGTAGAAGAATACGAAAACAAGAATATAAAATTCATCATCATCAATCACTATTAAAAAGCAAGATTCGATTAAAATAAAATTAATGAAGAAAAACTCATTTCAAAAAAATGCGTTTTTAAACTCAGGGAGTTTTAACATGTAAATTCTTCAAAATTTCGATATCGATTTTTTTTTTACGATTGATTATATTTTTTCTTCGTAGAAGAGAAATTAAAAATTCTTCATACGGATGATTCTCATTTTTTATAATTCCTGACTAAATCATACTAGCAGATAAAGAGGGCAAAAAGCAAGAAATAAATGATTTTCCTTTATGGCTAATTTATTCACCAAGGAAAGAAGCAAGAAATAAATGATTTTCCTTTATGGCTAATTTATTCATCAAAGAAGAAGCAAGAAATCAATGATTTTTCTTTATGGCTAATTTATTCATCAAGGAACGAAGCAAGAAACCGATGATTTTTCTTTATGGCTAATTTGTTCAAGGAAAGAAGCAAGAAATCTAAAATTTTTCTTTATGGCTAATTTATTCATCAAGGAAATTATTTTCTAATTCCTTACTCAATGTAGCAACTTCTCAAAACAGATTTCTGACATATTGACAATAACGGTTAATTATGAAAAGATCTATAGTAAAACTGACAAAAAAAAATCTAAAACACAAATACAATGCGAGTTTACCCAGTGAGTTTTCTTTGGTCAGGTCGCTCAGGGAAGGTACTTTCTGGATGGAGAGGAGTGCATCCTGGGAGCATTCTTCCAGGATCTCTTTCTTGATAGATTCCGGAGGAATCATCACTTGATGGTCCATGAGTCGGGGCGAGAAGTCCATTCAGATTGTGCGATCTGAACGAGAGAGGAAAAAACTCATTAATTGATATCATCAAGGCGAGAAAATAAATAGCTTGAAGATTTAATTTAAATATTTTTAGGAAATACTATAACAATTTTTAATGAATTGAAACTCTTTATATTAATTCCTCACATTAAAAAGCCAGTGGCGACTTTTTAATTTAATAAAAAAATTGTTGCTGCCAGTAACTTCAGTTCTACTTTTGCTTATTTTAAAAGCCGTTGGTTTAAAAGGGAAACAAATTAATTAACTAAAATTTCCATCCATATAATTTTTTTAATAATTTATTTATGAGAACTTTTGGAAAATTCAAGATTTATTACACTTTTTTTGAATACAGCTTAATTTAAAAAAATTTGAAATATACTGCTGTTAAAAAAAATACGCCTGAAGAACTAATTCACCAATCTAAAAACTTAGTTGATTCAGAATATGTATTAAAGACAACACTAATGGTATGGATCATAGACTTCACAATTTCTGAAAATGCGATTTACGTGAGATACAAACAACCTACAGATCATTTTATATTAAGGGTGTGTTCACAATTGTTATATTTCTCTGTTCAATTGTACGTTATGTAGTATCCCGTGTTTTTCCCTACATTTAGCTCTTTGCTTTTGGACGAGAATGACAAACTTCAAACTCTGAGGAATAAGCATGTAATTTGTAATGTCCAATCTCTTGTGTGAAGTATCTTGTGTTAGTGCAACATTAAATTCATCAATATTGCTATAATTAATTCAATACAATTCAAATTCATCAATATTGCTATAATTAATTCAATACAATTTAAATTCATCAACATTGTTATAATTCAATACCTAAGGGGAGGACAAAAAAATCTCAGAAAACCAGGACCAGACAGATCTGGAATAAGAATGAGAAAGGGGACATTGAAGAAGTGTTTGGATATTTTTCATTTGGATCACGAAGAGTGTTCGATTCAAGAATTTTTGAATATTTCCAGTATTTTTTTTCCGAAGTGGTCGGCTATATTCTTGGCAATCCTAGTCAAATATTAATGATTTTCAACTAAATAAATATATTACTGTTAAGTAAATCATTATACCCCCCCCCCCCCTGAAGCAATTAATTTCACGCCGATAAACGGGATTAAAGTTTATACGATGGCACTTTATACGATTCTATTATATACCTTCTATTATTATAACTTCCATCAGTTTGATATAATTGAAGACACATTTAACCGCAACACATTACTTGTTTCCTGTATCTACTGTCATTGTTGCCATTCTTAAGAGAAATGCTTATCCTTATTATTTGATGAAACACAAATAGCTGCACGTTTTTTTAAAAAAAATTTGCAGCGGAAGTCACACAAAATCTATGCGGGCGTTTGTTCAGGCCATGATATTGAATTACAATATTACAAGAGAGAACATAGGTCTTTTACAACCACGGTGCAAAAAAGAGCCTTTTGCAGCCACGACGACAACGTAAGATCACACTATCGCTGGAATTCCTGCACTCATGTTTGGTACACCCCTTGCAGTAATAATTCTTCAAAATCAAAGCTCCATCTCTTCTAAATGAAATAAAGTGGGAAGGAAGTAATTATATACTTTTGAAAGCAAATTTTAAAAGGTTTCGATTTATATTTCTGACTGCTATCAAAGTAAAGCAAACAGACAGATTCGGTCGGTTAGGAAAGAAGGTTGATTTTTACTATTTCTTTAAAAAATTGATTTTGGCACAGTTTGGTGAATTGCTTATTGGCTTATCATAACAGTATTTGATTATTGCATCTTATAATTAATATTTTGAAAAACTTGAGGTATTTTGTTGCCACGGTTATTTGTTGATTCGTGTTGTTTTTTTGTTTACACAGAAGACCTAATGCCTCTTCCCGAAAAATTGTTTCCATTTAATCACTTATTCTGCCGGCGACCCGGCATAGGGATAGTGAGTCTTCCTCGTGATCTAGGCGTCTCGGGTTCGAGTCTCGGTTCGGGCATGGTTGTTCTTCTGTGTTTTATCTTTAAGGTGTATAAAGATCCCCCTCCTGTAAAAAGGAGCTGTTCAAGCAAATTTGATTAGCGAGTAGCCAAGTCGTACTCTTGGCTCCAGTTGGCTCTGGGGGCAAATGCCATAAGAAACAGCAACAACATAGAATCATTTAATCTAAATCTGTAGGTTATAATATCGTATTTGGCTAGCTGCAACCATCAGGAAGGAAAATCAGTTCATTTTACAATTTTTTTTCAACAACTTTCAGTGTCAATTCATTTAAGTCTAGACTCGATTAAGGTATCAAGTCCAATGGCATGCTTCTATCATCACTTTATTCACTAATAGCTCATTATTTTCATGGTACACTGACTCCGAGACAGATTATTTATTCAATAAAACAAGACTGCGGGTGAATTTTATAGCAAAAAAACAAAGCAAAATACATTCTATTAAAGCTATTCATTCTTCAATCCAGCATTGTTAATATAATTGTGAAGAACAAATTGGTTCAAATAACAATAAATGTAGTTTTAAAGTACATTGATCTAATAAGTGTATCAATATTTTAAAACAATACATTCTTTATTCAGACAAAAATAATGGTGTTTCTGTTTATGCCTTAAGGAATAAACGTTATTATTGTTCAGATTGCTTGGTTTAAGGTAATCCAAGAAGAATACGATGAAAATGGATGTGCTATTTATGGAAACACCAGTGATTATTTACGAACTTTCGAATATAAACAGCTCCTCAAGTTTCTTAGCGTTTTATATAAATAAGTAAGCCCTTTTATTTATTCTGCAGTTGTCCCTAGAGTAATAGATCTCTTGCCAAAAGTATCATTTGGGGAATAATTAAGTCAACTATTGCAGAATTAAAGGACTTTAAATGCATTGCTATGATTCAACCAATTCATTAAGACTAAAAAGAAGAGAAATTTTAGTGTCATTATTTTGGAGAATGAGGGAGGGAATGACAAGGTACCTATACGCTGATTGGCTATATTTAGCTTTCCACAGCAAATATCAACAGTACCCATTAACCCTTTAGCTCCGGTCCGAACGACCTAGCAAATTTTATGCTGTCAAGCCGATTTCTATTTCAAATGAGGAGTTTAGGAAGTAAAATAAGTTCTCCAAGGATATCCATCCTGCTTCTCTCATTTAAAACAGATACCGGTGCGTCAGTATGTAATTTGTTAGGCCGACTGGACCGAACGGTAGTTAAAGGGTTAAAGAATACGAAGAGAAGTATAGCATAGTTGATAGAAATAAACCCTAATCAACTATCCAGAGAAAATACTACGAGCGCTACTCTCAGTACTTTTAATTAATTGTGTGTTTGTTTAGTCTAGCTACCTTGTAAAACTTTTACGAGCTCCGGATTTTGTAAAAATGGCCTTAAAAATACAATTGTGAAATTCTCAGGATTTCGGAAGCAAAATTGATATTTGAGATTAATATATATATATATATTATATATATATTTAAAAAATTAAATAAGGAGTTTAATAACATTTCGGGTGCTTGTTTGTCCAGCTTTAAATCTGCAAATGAATTATACCAAGAATTCCGAAAAAATCACCTGAGTAAATCTAGAAGAACGAAGAAAAAATTGCAAAATCCCTTGCATTACTTATTTCATTTCAAATGAGTTTTTTAAGCACTGGTTCTATTGATGTGCAAAATCAGCGACTCAGTTTCTAGGAGGTTGATTAGTACAATTTCTCCATTTAATTCAGTTAACAACGAAAAATTAATTACATAAACTAGTTTAATTTGTATAAAAACGAGAGAATTTACAACTTTTTGAAACTTATTATAAAATTTGTAAAATATTATAGTATTTTACAATATTTAATTCTATATTCGAATTAGTAAATGGTGAATTTCACAGAAACGAATGACGTTTTGCACAATGCGATTAGAAGTGCGATTAGAAGAAAAATATAAATTATTCTATTGCAGATAAACGATATTGCTACATTATAACTTGTAACAGAAGAGATATTCACGTGATTTGTAAATGCAAATACAAAATATAATCCTATGATTGTGCAAGTAAAGTTTATGTTATGAAAAAAAATTACCACTTGTTTAAAATGGAGCGTTATATTTTTATAATATTATATACTTTTTATAGAGCTTCCATTCTAGGCCTACATTAATATCGATCGCATTATTTGAATTTTGACATCTTCAGTGCATTATGGTGAATTTCACAGCCCTCCTTCTGAATGCTGTTATAGTTATTCAAAATAATATTATTAGTATTATATTTCCTACAATTACCATAATGATAATTACTAAGCGATAACGAAGATGATTATCTAAGCATGAAGTTGAAATACGTCTGTTCTTAAATCTATTTATTGGTAATCGGTTATGACGGTATTTCACAGCAAAAATATGCTATTACATCTTTTAAAAACCTTCATTAACATGCTAATTATTTTTAAACATTTATTATTCAACCATTATTAAACAACCATTATTCAACATTTAAAAAGAATCGTTAAATACGATATTTTAGACAAAAATCTTGTATGTGAATCTAATTAATGGATATCACCCAAGAAAAGAGTTCAGTTTCATTTAAAGAAATTTGTAATCTAAAGATGTATCTATTAAAAGTTATTAGTTATTAAATTATCTTCACACCTTTATTACTACTTTAATCTACTTGAATCCGTATCATAATTTTGTTCGTTTATCTTTGTTCTCACCAAAATAATAACATTGGGAATTAAATTGAGTATTCTTTAGTAAAATTTTATGTTGTTGTTACTTATCGCACTTGCCGTATTGGACAAGCCCCCCGCTGATACAGCAGCAGATTTAAGCCGAAAGGAGAGTCTCTTGTTTTTGAAGTAGCGTCAACTAGGGCCAAGAGTACGACTTTGCTACACGCTCACCACATTCGCTTGCACAGCCCCTTTTAGCAGAGGGACACAGTCACACATCTCACAAATATCACACAGAAGAAGAACCATGCCCAAACCGGGACTCCTAGAACACAAGGAAGATACGGTACCTCTGTGCCAGAAAGCCGGCGTGAAATTTTATAACCTTAAATAAACAATTTTTATGTATAAAAAATTATTTATTTCGGGTATCACGGGAACGACTAACGATTTGGATCAAATTGTATATTATATATATATATCGATATATATATATACGTATATATATATATATATATTCTATCATTCTTAAAATAGACGCTTTTTTCACACAAATTTTTATAACTAACTATTAGATTAAGTATATTATGCTTCTACTTCGAAGAGTGCGACGTGCAGTGTAATAGTCAAATTAATAGGAGTCATGCGTGTAGTGGGTTTTCGGTTCGTGTCACGATTCTTGTTTTATTTACTTATTTATTTTTACTTACATTCACGTTTAATTTAGTCATATTAACGCCCCGTTGTAAAGCAACACTAGGGTAATTTTTGGTACCAACCTCTCAAATTTTACCCGCGAAATGACGAGAATGGCACCTAATCTCTCTCACCTTCTCACCCCCTCTCCACAACACACCGGCGTTAGGATGTTTAACCTGACAGACTTAACATGCAAAAGACCCTCATATATGACGGCTTTTTGATGGAATCGGGGCTCGAACCGGAAACCCTACGGCTCACGAGCCGAAACCTTATCACCAGGCCACCACAGCTCTAGTTGCATTTTTTATTTAATACTTTTGCTTTTTAAATTTATAAATATCCCTGAAAAAATGCAATTTTACATACAAACTCATAAAAACACATTTTTTATAGATATAACTTTTTATATATATTATTTTATAAAAATATAACTAATTACTAGAATCGGATTATGGCTCTATATAAGACAATATCATATAGCGCCATCTCCGGCCGGATTTCACCACGGTAAAACTGAATGCCAGTTCTAAAATATAAGTAACGATAGATGTACTGCAAATTTGATGATGTGTCCGCTTTACAACGGAAAGAGGGGTGCAGAAGCTTCAGAGGGCATGGACCCCTGAGCACCCGAAGGTAGAAGTCTGACTTCTAGCTCATATGAGGATGAAACACACACACCCACACGCTTGAGCAGCCCCTTTTTTACATGGGGGGGGGGCACATTCACACATCTCACAGAAGAACAACCATGCTCGAACCCGGGACTCACAGAAGACGCGCTACCTCAGTGACAGAAAGCCGACGAACTGCAAATTTAATATTATAATATAGCAGATTGTTCTGCATAAGATGTTAACCCTTTGCGGTCCGATGTCGAGTATGACTCGGCATTCAAGACTGAGCATCATTTTGACGTTTTATTTATTTATTTTTCAAATTTAATTGTTAAAAACGCCTACATAATGGTTAAGAAATGTAGATTAATTTTTCAAAGAAATTCGACTTAAAAAATTATATATATTTATTTTTCATAGCAATAAATAAATCTTTGTATTAGGTGAATAATTTTGCGTCTAATTATTTTTCGGACTGCAGAGGGTTAAACAAAAGAAATTCAGAATTTTCGCTATTTAAATTAACCTATTCAGATACAGGTAAAATTGAAAGAAAAAAAAATTCCAATATAATCGGTATGTGATTCGTACCGAATTATCGATTTTTTTTTCCGAAAAAACAATTTTATAACCCCCACCCCCATCAAGTTAAGCTTGGTTTTCCAAATTTTTTGTTTAAAACACAATTTTGATATATTTAATAACTGTTATGCTGTTACAAAATCCGACCTTGAGGGGGAAACGTTTCATGATTGGCAGTAAACACACGGCAGCACGCTATTATTACTTCTATATCATTGCTAAAAACAAGAGTGTTAAAATATAATAAAACGAAATGCGTGAGTTAATGAAGCCTTATTTCATTTCTATTAAACTTCCCCATAAAAAAGATTACGATTCGGACAAAAACATTTACAATCAGCATCGCATCATTGTGAGCGAGCACTGCACTCTTTCGAGGTTTTCTGCTACAAAATTGCTTCCTAAAATCACTAGTTAATGAAAAAAAAGAAAGTCATTTTGTCTCTGGTAAAAAGAACTACGCAGTTACGCATGCCCAAGGTCAAGGCCAATCGAGGGCGTTTAGAAATAAAAAAAGAAGGGGGTTTATCGCCGGCTGAAATCTTTTACTGATGACTGGAACAATGGAAAACTGCTAAGGTGACCTACGGGAAAATAGAAATAACTTCGGTCTTTTGTTAAAAAGATGCTTTGGCTGATCGGTGAGTGGTTAAGCGGTATCTTTTCAAACGCTATTTGAGGATATTTATTGGAGTTATTTCATCAAAGCGGTCGAACTCTTTTTTTGATGACAGTAGAAGACGAATTATTGGGAGATAAAAATGATCGATCGAAATATCGAAATTTGAATAAGCAAGAAAATTGGGACGGCTCTTAAGGTTTTGAAAGTGGAACGAGCGGGAAGATAATGCCGTAAATCGATGTAAAGAAATTTGGGAGTAACGACGTAAATAATAGGATAAATATTTCACAAATTTTTTCCAATGTTAATAAAATAATAAAAGTTAACATTGGAAAGTTTAAGAGAAAGTTTTAAGTGAAAGTATTGTAATTTTCAAAAAAGTCGAAATCTTAGTTTTGATGAATTTCCCATGTTTCAGATTTCCCTAAGTCCAAAAAACATATTTTTGGAATAAGCTTTATTTATTTCTCCATCTGTAAACATGAGAACTGAAAAATGCTTTGAGCTATACAAATGAAATTTGGCTTAGTATCAGATTCGTAGGTTTCTATCGTATTTTATATGAAATCCATTCAGATGAAGTCCTATTCGAGAATCAGGGAACCCGATTACTACAAAACATCAAGATCTCAATAGATAAAATTTGGTACACAATTTAATACCTAAAATTTTAATCCACATCCAATTTTGAATCAAATCCAACAACGAGTTACCTCTGTTGATGTGTGTTTTCGCATCCATGTAAAGACAATACCTCAAAAATTCAATGACAAATAAATAAAAAAAGATTAAAGTAAAATCTTATGAATATTTCAATGTATCTGGGTCAGAGGTTACCGTTCTCTCTTCCGGATCTAAATTACAATCTCTGGATGGATGGATGAAATTCGCTCCGTAAAGAGGGTTTGTGACGTATGAGAGCTGAAAGTCACACTTCTGCCCTCGGGTTCCCAGGGGTCATATCCTCGGAAACTACTGCACGCTCACTCCCCCTTCCGTTGTAAGGCGGAACACGAGAACAGCAAAAATTGTAATTATTTGATAAACAGTAGCTAAAATAATTTTTTTCCTAATTATCTAGGAATTGATTTTAAAAATTGTTTTTTATGTTACTTGTTTAAGACTTTTTTTTATTGTGTGTTATACATGAAGCTTCAACAGTTCGTCATATCTGAGAATCATTAAAAAAATTACAGCAGATAACAGAAAGATTATGATCCTGTTTTGATCTGATTTGAAAAATGACAACAAATTCCGAATAGAACATTAAAAAAATCGTCATTCTCTTATTTTTCTCTTTGTATTATTCTCACCACTCGAAATGTTTCAACAACACGACCCATTGATAAATTTAATGCCCGATTTTGCGCACGAATCATGCGCGGGGAACTAATCATAAATGTCGGACAAACGCACCTATCCGTCCATTGTTCCCCTAACCGAATCCACACCGACAAAGACAAAATGAATAATAGCTCTTCTCCCCCCCCATTGAAGTGAAATGAGAGGCAAGCAAGCGTGACGACAAAGCCATCTATTAGGTGAGACTCGCACTACAAATTTGGCCGTAAACGCCAGGCCGGTCCGTAATGAATTGATCATAAATACGCAACCGGCGGACCCGAAGAATTGTTGCTGCAGTCCATTGTGCATTCTGGGCCACAAGGAGTTTAGAATGATGTCTGGGCTGCAAAAAGCTTCGATTACAATGAGCATTTTGCTCACAACTATAAATAAGGAGGGAAAACCTTGCAAATTCGCTAAAAATAAACAATCGGCAATTCTTTGTTTCTCATGAACAAATGTTGGGGTAATCGCGTTATTTATTGCTTTCGATGCTTCGGGATTGTTCCGAGACCGTCAGATCGAGGTGCTTTCTTTTACGCGCGCTGATAAAAGACGACAGAAACGTTTATGAAGGGATGGATGGAACGTGACAAAAAGGGTTTCGAACAACGAGATGCGTTGCAGAAATATTAACAACACACACAAAAAAAATCTATTTCTATTGTAATTTAATGTGCACTTAATCTTCTTTAGTCTTTTAATTCTTTATAATTCAAAGAGGGAAAACGAACTTTATGCAGGAAATAGGTTTAACCAACATGAGAGTTATCAGTCTATAATTTTTTAAGTTACATTTAACAAGTAAGAAAACTTTTGATACTGATTATATATCAGTGGCAACAGTTTTACAAAAATAAAACAAGTAATATAAAGAAGAAAAAAAAGTCAATTCCTACAACGGTCAACAAAGAAAATTTTTAGTTACTTTTTATTAAGTAATTACAATTGCTGTTGTTGCTCGCACGTTACACTTTACAACGGAGGGAGGGGTGCAGTAGCTTCTGCGAGTAGGCATACCAATACTCCGACCCAGCCGAAGCCATACGGATTAAACAATCGGCCGCCACAAAGCCACTCCACCCAGCACAAAAGTGCAAAACTAACTCTTGAGGGAATTAGGATTAAAGACTCCTCGGACAGAGAAAAAAACATATATGAATTTACATTTAAAGAAGTTAAAAATCCAATTAAATATGTAACATTGTTAGTACATACAAACATGAATAAGATAAGTCAAAAATATAATCCTAAATGGGCAAAAAAAAGCGAAAGAATTAAGATAAAAGGCACGTGTTTCAAAACAACGCGTATAAATATACCACTACATTTGAAGAAATTAAGGAAGCAGTAAAAACAAAAAGGCTTCTGAGGGTATGGACCCCTGAGAACCCGAAGACAGAAGTCTGACTTCTTGCTCACATACGTCACAAACCCTTTTTACGGAGCGAAGTTCATTCATGCATTTCATTCATCCATCCACAGATCGTAATTTAGATCCGAAATAGAGAACGGTCACCTCTTAACTCACCTAGTGGTATTACTCTCGAGATGGAGGACTTTGAGACCACGACAGATTTAACGTCGACCACACACAGTCTTCGACTGGCGGGTTCGAACTCGCAGCGCAAGGGATGCGAATCCAACTCCTTACCAACGAGGCTATTCAGACTTCATAATATCTCGGCTGAAATGCATGAATAAAGTCCTCCCTGTACAAAGAGTTTGTGAAGTGGGTGAGCTAGAAGTTGAACTTCTGCCCTTGGGTACTAAAGGTTCCATACCCTAAGAAGCTACTGCACCCTTTCTTCCGTTGTAAAGCGGAACAAGAGGACAACAACAATGGTCTTTTTTTCCTTCTTCCTCTCTGTATAATGCGCCACTCTTATGCTTACATAAAAAATGACTTACACAAAAAGAAATCTTGATAATAAATAAAAATTAAAACAAACGGACTAGACAACATGACATGATATGATATTTGATGCATATAGATAATATTAAGAAAATATAACTGCAACATGCTCATTTTCCTAGATATGAATCACTAAGATTCATTTAAGAAATCCGCGGTTTGTCCTAAAATTTGATTGACATTTTTTTACTGTCAAATAATGATTTAAATGGTAACTGCCATTAAAATAGTAAGCACAAATGCTTAGAAAGTACTCAGATTTTACGAAAATAAAAAAAATTCTGTGAAATTCTTTGTTACAAAAATTTATAAAAGTTATGGAAATTCATTCTATGAGATTCTATATCCTGTTTATAGAAATTTATTCTTTGAAATATTTTTTAAAATTTTTTTGAAAACTATGGTGTAAAGAAGTCGTAACCCTTGTCTCCTTTTGGAAGAGACACATGTGCAAACATTTTTACTTCTAGCCAGCGGTGAGACGATTCTTCTTTGTTGCGCATCGTGCTTTTCTCTTTTAGTATAGCCCTTCGGACTTGAATGGAGTCAGATAATGGAACACACGTGCTTGAGGCCCTTTGAAGAAGCAAACCGTGTCGAAACACCAGATGGGACTATTTCTTCTATGGACCATCCAAACTGGGATAAAGTTCCGATAGTGAACAACATATGCGTTTTACGACCCACTGAAGAAAGAAGGGCTAAAACCTCCAGATGCGAATATTTGTGTATTGTGGAGGCTTTGATAAGAGGGTGGATGTTTTCAAGAATATTCCCACGACATAACGGCGCACCATTGGGAGTATTTCTGAAGAATGATGGACGAACGGCACCTCCAGTGCGCCAATGCGAGCCTGAGAGGCGGAACTTCCCCAATGTTAAAATGGAAGGTTTTGGAAGAAGCTGCGGTGGACGAGACCAGCTGTTCTGGCTAGAGACTGGACGAGAACCGATACGACAACGAGACGAGCTGTGAACAGTGCTGAAGTTGAAGAGATACCACGTGATCTCGAGTTTATTGAAAAGATCTACTGGAAGTAATCCGCAGATCTCTGGAGCTACACGCAGTAGCCGGATACGCGGACAGCCTGCGAGTTCTCGGTATTAGATGTCCAATTGTAAATATTTCCCAGCATATAACCTAGAGGGCGTGTTGTAGTTTTTGTTGTTGTATAAAGCTGTAAATAAAACCTTTGTGTTTACAACGCTACCATTTTATTTGATCGACCAGGATCAAGTCATTACAATGGAAACATTTTTTGAAAAATATGAAATGTAGTATACTATAAATCAATATAAAAAAATTACTATATTTTTAATTTCTACGCTATTTTGTTAAAATGTGAACAATATTCCAACAATAATACAATATCAATAAAAACAATTGCTATTTATATAACATCATTTCTCTTTTCCTTCTTACAAATCCTAATAGGAAAAATTCTTAACAAGAAATTATATTATTTTTCATCTTCATCTATGCCCTAAATATTTAAAACAGACGGTCCAGAAATCTCACAATTAGGAGTCATTCTAACCTTGCTGAAGATATCTCATGTCACAGAAATATACAGTAATGTCTCGTAATGTTAATTTTCCAATTGAATAGATTTTAATTATTTCGCTGTAGTTAAAAAACACGGGAAAGGAGAAACCACAATGCTCCATTGTTGTCATTCTTCGAATGAAACTCCTAAAGATGCTGGAACAATTTTTGAAGCATTGTTGCAGTGTAGGAAATAGGCGGAGTTTGCAAATGAAATCTTGCTGATTTCTTGGGATTCGAAAACAACGGTAATTGTAAGTGAACGAATACATGATAATGGTAACAAATTCTGAGTAGAGGAGTTTCGTATTTCACAATTTATATCCTTAGCAAAAGATTTCCATCGCAAACTTTCATAGATTGTATAAAAATAATGAGTAACTCTTCATGGTATGAAGGAAAATTAAATCTATTCGAGCCAATTCAAATCAGAAAAATTAGGGCAAATTTAAAAGTGATTAGTCAAATTTTTCACCGAACCCATATAATATGTCAAAAAAATGAAATGGCTCTTCATTTTGAAACTGATAACTGTAAAATAAAATTAATTGAGTATCGCTAGATAATTTGAAACCACAAAATAATCGCTATAGCCATTAATATACTGAATCCACCTCTAAATTTGGTACTTAGACCGTATTAGACCGTCTTCGCCAACGATCGCCAACGGTTTAGTAACTTTTTGGCGACGTATTTAATTTTGGCGTTAAAGTTCAACGAATTACACCATTGCCAGATTGCCATAATTGGCGGTTTAGAAACTCATTGGCGACGACTTCAACTTTGGCGATAAAGTTGGACGGTCTAATACGTAAGTACCCAAATTTTTTCTTCTTCAATATTTCCAGTTGTTTTTAGTAGATTTATTAAAATTTTTACAACTATGGTCTTTTTATTATGTAGAACCATTTAAAAGATGAAAATGATCTGAGAGCTAACACTTGAAAAATTTGAGGATTATACAAATACAAATATGTTGGACCCTCTTATGTGATTCTGATTTGTATGTTTTTAAAGAGGGCATGATTCTAAACCGAATGATATTTCCCCCCTGAATTTAGGTTTTATAGACTAGGAACAATAAAAAAAACGAGCGGGTACTTTTTTGATGGATTTTACAACAAAAATTGATTTACCATTAATAATTCATTGAATAACATTTTATCAAGTAATTATTCTAAACAATTTCACAAGGTCAATTTAATCGGTGACCAAAATGCTTTTAAATTTGACTGTGTTTTCCCACAAAAAAGGAAGAATTCGATGGAGAAAAGCTGAGACTTTTTTTTTTAATGTATAGGCTTACAGAGAACGAAATGAAATCATTTACAATTATAAAGTCCAAGGAAACCTTGTTCGATACTAAGAAATGTAATTCTTATATATTGACGAATACATCACTTTGTTAACTGGTATGAAATATTTTTAAAGCAGATAGAAAAAAAAAGGTAATTTGATCTCTACATAAATTAATTTTCTTGACAATATTAAAAGAATAATAAACAGCTTATATTCTTTAACAGAAATAAATAACATTTTTTTGCTTCAATTACAGAAAGATTAATAAGAAATCTAAATTAAAAACGAGATGTAAAAAAAGCGAATTTTTAGTTGGCAAGAATTTCAAATAATCATCAACACATTAATATAGTAAAGTGAATGACAGAGTAAAACATTAACCTTATTTAATGAAAAACATACAGATTTAATTTTCTGCTCGATTAGATATAGATATTATATAGATTATTAATACAGATTTATTTTTCATTTATAATCATATCAGAACATGTTATTTTTGGGATGAGGTTTTGGGCGTCAACAAAAATTCGTAGGTGAAAAATAAAAATGCTAATCCTTAGGCGAAAATTAAAATTTTATTATCTGCACGAGCGTCTCAAAAAATCAGCTTTTAATAGCCCGTTGCCATTGCATTTACAAAAGTTCTGATTTAAAAAAAATAAGTTGAAGACTACAACAAATAAAACCTAGAAAAATGTCATTTTGAGCGTGTGATTGTTTGAAATGAAATAAATAGGTAAAGTGATATTTTTTTTAACAAGAAAGCGAGACAAAGTTTTTTGTGGATCATTTGCAATACTTAAAGTGATTTATTCAATGAAACAATTAAAATGAATAAAAGTATAATTTAACTTGCACGAGCACGTGGTGCTTGGCCGTTTAAGAAATGTTCTGACATGATGCATTGAAATATGCATAGCAGATTTCATTTTAATCTTTTATTTCTGTTAAGCTGTTTTTGCATTTTTGTTTTAATAAAAAAAATTAATAGATACTAAAAAAAAATTAAAACGAGAAAACTTCGCAAAACTGTTATAAGATGAAATAAAGTTAAGAAGGGTAATTCGAAAAGGTGATTACATCGGTGGAGTTTTTGCAGAGGGTAATAAGCGATTATTCCACTTTCAATAAATATACATTTCTTTGTTCGATATTGCTAAAGATACCGAAATAAAGACCTGTTATTCATAGTTCTGAGGGATTACAAAACTTGACAATGGTTAGCTGATATTTACAGGTTTGAGGGGTGCAATATGACTAAATTAATATTTGTAATGGAAGTTAATAATAGTATGCAATTTTTAAAAGCCAGATAAAAGTTGTTTGATCAGATCCTATCGCTTTATTGGACTTATTGAAGTGGTCTAAATGTCAAAGAAAAAGTTTTTTTCCAATGATAGATTAGAAGTCCTATTTGACGTGAGAACTGTACTTTCTATTACTAAATCATACTCATTTTTAAATGCAATTCTAAGTCTTGGATGTTTCTTTCCACTGTCTCTTAAAATTCCGTCATTTCTGTTTTGGTACTTACTTATTTTACCGTCCAACTTTATCGCCAAATTTGAAGTCATCGCAAATGAGTTGCTAAACTGCCAATTATGGCGATCCGGCAATGGTGTAATCCGTTGATCTTTATAGCCAAATTTAAATCCGTCGCCAAAAAGTTACTAAACTATTGGCGATCGTTGAAGAAGACAATATATTACAAATGTACCTCTGTTTTTGTAAAGCTTTATTTCTCGACTTTTTCAGACAAATTTAAGGATAGATTTATTATACATTTCAAATAAAAGATAATACAAACTAATCATAGTTTATGTGTGACATTTATTGAAACAAAATATTTTTACTAAAAAAAAGAAAAACTCGGTTTGGTGTAATTGGGAATGGCCAATAAAAAGAATTGTTAGTATATATAACTTCAGTCACTTAGTTATCAATCAGTTTCTCTGATTTATTCAAATCAGCTACTTTTAACAAAAGCCAAAAAGGTGCCCTTAATTACTCGAGGAGATATAGAAAAATAGGTAACATTTCTACAACCGAGAATGATTAATTAATGAATTGATTTAATAAAAAGGCATAATTTGATGAGACTTTCAGAAAGCAATTATTCATGTCCAAATAATTATAAGCCCATTTTTCATTTCATAAGATCTCATACGACTTTGAGAATAATTTGCAATATCTTTTTTGAAATTTATAAAAATATTTCATTTCTAAAGATACCTTATTGTAAATAAATGGGGAAAAAATGCATTTTTTGGATAAAAATCCAAAGAAGAATTAGCCATAAAACGTAAATATATTGTTACTGATTTTCATAATAGGTCGTAAAACACTTTAGTCGTATTTATAGTCTGTCAAAAAAGTATTCGAACACACTACAAGCTTATAGATTTTTATAATAATTTACTTGAATAATACAAATGAAACTATATCAAAGTAAATATTACTTGATATATACCAAATAATAATTCAAACAAAACTCTTATGCTAATGCAATTATTGTTATAATTGAAAATAAAAGAAGTCAAATAAAAACACGTACTCAAAAAAATATTGTGGCACACTTACCAATAAATTAAAGAAAACAATGCAAAATTAAGGGTTTATATCTTGTTGGACGCCCTTCCTTTTTATGACCTCTGGTAGTCTATTTGGCATGAATATGACGAATTTTTGGCAAAATCATCCATATATTTTGACATGCTATTCGACTAGATATTTACCTAATTCCTGCTTGTTAGAAATTTGATGTTTATATAATTTTTGCTGCAAATAATCTCACACATACTCGATGGGGTTGAGGTCTGGACTTTGTGCAGGAGCTTTATTGATACTAGGATTGTGGTAGAGGAAGGAACACTAAGAAGTGGGACTTGAAAATATCAGCAGTATGTTTTGAGTCATTATCTTGGTTTAAAATGTCTTGAGATTCTATGGTTTTTCGCACTTTGCTTTAAATTTTACTTTAAAATGTCAAGTTGACATATTTATTCATTGTTCCATCAATAAAATGTAAGTTCCCAACACCGGTACTTGCCATACGACTCCAGAATAATTGATTACTACCTCCATATTTGACAGTCTGTAAATCATCGACATGCATTACTGTATTTGGTTTGCGCCAAACTTTTGTTTGCTGTCTGACCCGAAATTGTTATATTTGCTAACTTCAACAAAAAATTACATTTTCCCAAAATTCTTTTGGCTGCTTTAGATACATTTTAACGAAAGCCAGCCTAGTTTGTCAATTTGCTTTGCTAACGTAGAGCTTTCTTTGAGGTATACTACCATGATATTTATGCTTTCGTAAAACATTTCTAACAGTTTCAGGATTTACAGATTTTCCAAACTTATTTTTACATCGCAGAGTCAATTTTCAATGCACTATTTGCTGGATTAAAGTGAAATTATTTCACAATCCACCTCTCTTCATGTTCATTCAATGTCCTTGAACGTTTTGACCTTTGCTTGCTTTGAACACTATTTGTTTCCTTTGACATGCGAATTGTTATTCCTCTGAGTAAACTAAACCAAATTTTAACGAAGTTGCCAGCGAAATTTTATGCCGAGAAGGCATAAAGTTGAAAGCAGTTTCCTTAAAATAGCTTTTTTTTTAATTATAAAGTATAAAGTCAATATGCTCATTATAAGAGCAAATGAAAATAGTACGTTATAAATCAAAATAATTCAAATTAACAATACCAGACCTTGGCCAACAGATTTGAACCACTCATCCTTTCGTTCTAACATATAAAGGAACCGAAAGAAACCATCTTCAAATGGTGAAGTAAAAAAACCAGTTGCACACAGCTAACTTCTCTTCTGCCTCGACCGAAGAGCTTAAACCGTCTCAAAAATACTGGCACGAGGCGAGTTTAAATAGAAGCCAAATTTGCATTGCAGTTACTGCGAACCACAAATCATGAAACTCACAAAAATATCGGGTTCAAATCGGTTCGTTTTCTTGAGATCATGGTGCAGGAGTGGAAAAACTTAAAGACATCATAAAAATTCGGATCCGAAATAAATTTCTGTATGGATCTTTTCCATATGTCCAACACGAATAATCTTAAAAATAATAAGCTTAATCAATTTCAAGATATATCCGAACTGATCGAATTAATTTTCCATTTTTCCAGTGAATTATCGCAAGATTTCACACATCAACCGATATTAGATTCTCACCAATTTTTTTTTTCTGTAACTAATTTTATCTTTTGAAACTTTTATGTTTAAAATTCTAGTGAAAAAAGTGGCAGTAAATACAATTTGACTTATATAGATTTGTTTAATGTCTCATTTATAAAGTGTCCAAGTACTTTTTGACTCCTATTTGAATTTGAATTATATTTGAAAAACTAGACCAAATTATGATTGTAAAATACCAATAAAAGTTTCTTTTAAAGTTGTACAGCAAATGTTAAAGTATTTCTTGATTTATTATCATGTCAGAACATGATGTTGTTTTTGGATGAGGGTTGTGGCGTCAATAAAATTCCGTAGGCGGAAAATAAAAATTTTATAATCAGCACCAGCATCTCAAAATATCAGCTTTTAATAACGCGTTACCACTGCATTTACGAAAACTCCGATTTTTTAAAAAAATAAGTTAATGGTTACAGCAAATAAAACCTAGGAAAATGTCATTTTGAGCACGCGATTATATGAAATGAAATAAACAGGAAATGTGCTATTTTTTAAAACAATAAATGCGAGACAAAGTTTTTTTAGGATCATTTGCAATATTAAAGTGACTCATTCAATAAAACGATTAAAATGAATAAAAATATAATTTAACTCGCACGAGCACGTGGTGCTTGGCCGTTCGAGAAATGATGATTCTGACATGATATATTGAAATATGCATAGCAGATTTCCTTTTAATCTTTTTAATTAATTTATGGGGATTTCAATTTCTGTACTGAAAAAGGTAACTTTTGAAAATTTGTGACTTGAAATTGTTTTTCTTTAAATTTTAATGCGATAAATAGCTTTACAAATAGCTTCATAGTTATTCACACCAAGTGTCCCAATACTTTTTTGAGTGACTGTACATATTGGGAAAATGTCGATATATTTAAGTTCTAAGAATAGTTAATCCCTAACGATTATAAAAAAATGAATAAATGTGAAAAAAAATTGAACATGGCACGATGAAATTTCACGATATTCCTTCTCTTCACGTAAAGAAACTACATTTTAGGCAGTATAACTCTCAGATAAAGAATATGCACTACAATGAATAAACACAGAATAATAAATTTCACTTTCTCTACTACTAACAAAATCAAATTACAAGGCAGACTGTTAGACCTAATAGATTATTAAACTAATAACAAAAGCACACACAATAATCAATTTCACACACTTATTTCAGAATATAAGAATGTAAAATTTGAAGCAATCTTTTCCCCCCCGAATCTTTAAAATTAAGAAATATTAGACATTTTTTTCCCTTTACAACTTATATATAGAAATATTAGTAAAAGTTTTGCAATTTCAATTTTTTGAAATTGTAAATATTTTACTAAAATTGAAATTGCCACACTTTTCAACAAACTTTCAAATATTCATTCCGAGTGTTAAAAAAATGGGTACTTACGTATTAGACCGTCGACGCAAAAGGTCGCCAACGTTTTAGTAACTCATTGGCGACGCCTTCAAATTTAGCGATAAAGATCGACGGTCTAAGACGCAAGTACCAAAATGAAACAAAAGGAATTTTTAATTCTTGCATCCTAAGATTGTGAATTTTATAATTAGGATAGTTTTTTCTTAAATTTAAAATGTAAGTCTTTTGCTCATGCCCCCTCCCAACCATTTGAATCTATTTATCAATCAGTTATGAAGGATGCACTTTTTAAATAAGATCTCAAACCAGCTTTTCATCTACAGTATGGTAATTTCAGTTGGAATTTAAAAAATGAATTGAATTGAATGAAAACAAATGCTATTAAAATTATTGACTTATTAGCTGGTCACCAAACCGATTTATTAAACTCTAAAGTTCATAACTTAATAACTGAGCTAAAAATATAAAATTTATACTTTAAATATTAATACATAGCTAAATGTCGTATCAATCAAATTCATCAAATGACTAACTAGGAGAGGCACGGTTGAAATCTCAGTTCGAAATGAGATTTAGTATAATGATATTATGAAAATATTAAAATGCAATGTCCAGTCAATTTCTAGAAAAAGGTCCTCAAACTTTTTTTTATAAAACTAACAAACTGATAACTTGACCCCCACCCGAATGATCCCAATGGCGTGGTTGTCTAATAACCATCACATGTACGGAAGGTCAGGGGTTCGAACCTGGTTAGGTTTTTTTCCCCTTCTCTTTTTTTTAATAATTCTTATTCTTTAAAAATTTACAAATACTTTTAGTTAATATTGTTTTTATTTTTTTAATCCAAAAATAAATATCTATTATTGAAAAACATAATAATAAAATAAAAAAAATTATAAAACGCTATAAATAAAAATGCATTAAAAAATATTTAAATTTTATTAATGATTTAAAATTAATTTTAATAAATACTACTTATTTTTATGCAAGGATAATTTTTTATTATTTATTTTAATGTTTAAATTGTAATTTAACATTTAAAAAATAGTAATAAATTTAACATAAATTGTGATAATTATTAATTAAAAATACTCACATTGTAAAAAAAATTATTCAATATTTCTAAAAAGTTATCATATATACATTTTTTCCCAATTATATACAAGAACTAGAATGGCAACTATGGTAAAAATATTGGAAACAAAATATATTTCAACATATTGCAGAACTGATAAACGATGATTGTCAACAAGAGAAAGGTTTCTTTGAGAGATCTGTGAGAAAACAAACTTCATTTACATTTAGAAATATATTTGAACCATCTGCCTACACATTCAATAAATTAACACCTGCTCTCAACAACTTTTTTTTTATTATTACTGCAGTTGAGAGGGTTTGCTTACATATTTAACAAATATCATCTGCTCACTTCAATTGTTCATATAAATACAGTTTCGTTCGGTTAGAATGAATAATTTATTATAATTATTATCCTAGAATATGAAAGTTAGTTGTTTGAAAATGGTGCAAGCAAGTTAAATCATTTGTAGCCATTCCTTTTACGTTTTTAATTATTTTTTAAATATTAAATTATAATCTAAATATTAAAAAAATTAATAGTTTTTCCTTGTATAAAAATAAGTGGTATATTAATTAAAATGGTGCAAGCAAGTTAAATCATTTGTTGCCATCCATTTTACGTTTTTAATTATTTTTTAAATATTAAATTATAATCTAAATATTAAAAAAATAACAGTTTTTCCTTGTATAAAAACAAGTGGTATATTAATTAAAATTATCTGTAAATAGTTTATTAAATTTAAATAATTAAAAAAAATTAAAAATGCATGAGTATTTATAAGTTTTTTCGTAAAATTTTAATTTTATTATTATGTGTTTCGATAGTAAATATTTTTTGGTTTAAAAAATTAAAGCTATATCAATTAAAAGTATTTGTAAATTTTTTATTAAAAAAGAATTATTAAAAAAGACAAAAAAAGGCCCAGCCAGGTTCTAATCCCTGAACCTTCTGCATACGAAATGATTACCTAGACAACCACGCCATTGGGATCATGCAGACAAGAGTCAAATAATCAGTATATAAGCTTTACCAAAAGTGTGAGGGTTATTTTCTTGACATTGATTGGCCATTGCGTTTTAATATTTCCTTGAATAAACCTTCTTAATTATACTAAATCTCATCCCGAACTAAGATTTCATCCCCGCGTCCTTTCCTTGTAAGTTTGTGTGTGTGTACACACTGAGCTTTTTTAAAAAAATTTTTACTAATTTCAGTTAAATGTTGACTTTTCTCAGTGATAATATCTGAAAATATTACAACACATACATAATTTTTACATCATCTTAAAATTCAAAAATTGTCTTCTCAATGACAGAAACATTTTTGTCGTATTTATTTGATGAATTTTTTTAAATAAATGTTGTAAACATATTTTCCAATTTTTAACAAAAATCGCAAGAATTCTGATCGACTATAAAAAAAAAAACGGTAATATAAAAGTATTCTGGAAAAATGCCAAAATTATTGATACAATTCAATATAAAAGTTTCGCATAGTTTTTCCTTTTTATCTTACAAACCGATTGCCATTTTTCATGCAAAACATTAGAAGCAAATATCTTTCAGGGGGAAAAGCGATATATTTACTTAATCCTAGAAAGTCTGTAATGAATATAAATTTTTATTTAAAATACAATTAAAATGACGCAAAATGCCAAATTTTCTACTGTTAGAAATTAGGTTATAATTGTTAAAAAGTCCAGAAACAAGAAAGTATATGCATTTTTTAAAAGAACTTTAGGGGGTCTGACAAAAAATAAAGAAAATTCTTGGTAAAATGAAAAGAAGGATATAAGGCTTCTAAAATAGTATGAATTATATATATATCAAAATTTGAAACTAAAGAATATTTTGCTAAAGAAGGCCACTAAAATACATAAAATATTAGATTTTATGTATTTTGGCTTTTAATGACTATTAACCCAGGCTAAGCCGCTGGTAGTCAAAGATGACTACCAATTCTTTAAATTCAACGCGAATTCTTCAGGGTTTGAAATAATCATGTGCTGAACCAAAGAATTGGATTAGAATTGAATCTAACAGTTCTATGATATCAATGCATAGGGAATTTTCTTGTTGCGAAAGAAAGCAAAAGCATTACATTTTCTACATAACAAAACCTGCTTGCTACTGAGCAGATAGAGTATTAAAGTGTGATTTTCTAGAGAAATTGGGTATCAGACAGAAACAATGAATACTTGCCATAGAAGACTTCTCAAAATAAAGAAATGGCAAACGCAACTTCGGAAGGTTTATCTATATCCCGATTCGGTGAAAAAAGTCTAAGAGTAGTTACCAAGACAACAATAGATGGTTTCATAACAACCTAAAAGAATAACTCACTTACAGACTATAAGTGAACACACACTATGTCAGTTTTCGAAAATAACCACCATAAAATATTAATCAGGAAGAAAGGGAAAAGTGAAATGCATTGCCAGAACATCATCTTTTCCCTCCCAGAGAGAGAGAAAAAAAATTCAAGGATAAGAATCATATCCAATCAAAAACCAACACCCAATTAAATGAATGCACTAAGTGCCAGACGATGTCCTATTATGGGATTGTGCCAATT
Organism: Argiope argentata; assembly: GCA_026289955.1. Lineage (NCBI taxonomy): Eukaryota > Metazoa > Arthropoda > Arachnida > Araneae > Araneidae > Argiope > Argiope argentata. The sequence continues at coordinate 19,887,347 of JAOUZG010026641.1, read as the reverse complement.
TGGATTGTCAGGGGCGATTAGCATACGAATGCGGAGTGTTTCAGTGGCGTAGATCTTCACCCCGTACCCTCTGGAGCGGAACAGGACGTGAAACTGGCGCAACAACGACACGAAATGTCCGAAACTTCAACGCCACCCCACCCATCTGAGAGAGTCATCACCAAACTGCCCGGTCGAGCATGAAGGTCAGAAAGAAAAAGTGTACCGATCCACCCGTTTGAACTCAATTTCACTAACAAGTGAAAAGCCAAGGACGTTGCTGTTGCATCTTCTAATCTGGCAGGTGATTTACTGGAGCATGCCCAGCCGGCCCGCTGGACCATTCACACCATGGACTCGCGCTCGCCTTTCTTGGGCCGCTAACATCTCACGGCCAGTGCACGAGATGGGGGTGACCCTCGCTCGCATCGTGGAAGAGTCAATTTTCTACGCCATAGTGTCTGTTCCACGACTGAAAGAGCACGGACGTGCTTGCGACGCAAATTGCAACAGTGTATTTATATTCAGATAGTCAAACTGCGAATTAAACCTAGAAAAAAAAGTGATTCTCTGACTGATGTAGTGATTTACAGAAGAAAAGGAATGAATGAATAGTGGTGGGTCATTTAATGAGCAATTAAAAATTGGTATTTCAGAAGTTGTATTAGTATTTGATGTTTCTTTAGTGTCATTTTTTTAAGCAACGCAATTTTTTTTTCATAAAATTAAAAAAAATATACATATAGACAAATTATTGGAAATGATATTACAGCATTTGAATAACTTGTCTATAAGTTTAGCATGAAGGAAAGGTTTTTAATGGACGGAATGAAGGAAGGTCAATAAATGTAGTATGAAGGTATTTAGTAGTATGAAGGAAAAGTAACATAACTCATTTATGTCAAACAAGCTCAAGACAAGTTATTCAAAATAATATTGTAACATTTGAATTTGTCAATAAAATATTGTAGCATGAGAAAAAAGTGACAAGTCTCATTTATGTCATTTTAAAACTAAATTAAGATTCCTTCATTACCAAAAAAATGTTTTCTACAAAAGAGCTGTAGGAAACGAATTCGCGCAATTCTTGGAAAAGAAATCCAGCATCCAAATAGACATCATGATATATCATCACATCAGACTACGATCTAATAGCAATAGCTTACAATGAACTATAGTTGTTGTTGTTATTAATGGCACTTACCATGGACAAGCGCACTGATGCATCAACGGATTTAAGCCGAAATAAGCGTCTCTTGTTTTGAAGTAGCGCCAACTAGGGGCAGGAGTATGACTTTAACTACACACTGATCACATTCGCTTGCACGGTCCCTTTTTACAGGAGGGCACATTCACACGCTATTACAGATAGAACACAGAAAAAAACCATGTCCTAACTGGGACTCCTTTACCTCAATGCCAGGACGCCGGCTGAACTATAATACATAGATTTTAGCATATATCTGCTTTTTTTCCCGAAGCAATTCTGCTTTCCTTCTGCTGATTGATGAAACATTAAAAAAAAAACTTTATGCGGACATTGGAATTACCTTTAAAAAAGTCTGAATTTCAGTCTTCCTCTATCAACACATTGTGAAAACATCTAAAAGCAATATTCAACAATTCTGCTTCATGGAAGAATATTATTTCTCAAAGCGATTCGATTCGTTAAAAATCTCCTCATAGTCTAAGATTCTATGGAATGACTAATCTAAGATTAGTATTTTGATTAAAGAAGAAAGAAAAGAGAACGAATTCGTGTCTCTATTCTGAATCATTCCAGTAGCAGTCCATTTAAAAGTTTTCTGATAGATGCTTAAATGGTGGAATCTCTGAAATTAATTTGGAAGTCTAGAATTTGAAAGCTTTTATTACAGGTAACTAATAAGAACAAAATTCGGTATTCACAATTACAATTTCTCTTAACACGCACATCTGATGGCAAATAAACTAAAACTTAATAAGTCGAAATATTATAGTGATATAAATAATCTTGTAACACATTTCTTCCTACCAGATGTTTAGCTTATGTGTGGACTTCTGAAAACCAATTCCCTCACAAGTTGAAAATTACATTTTTCATTGACTCAAAAATATCTATATTGTTATCAATCAGCTTTTTCATTGCTATTTGCCAGCAGAAAATTGAATAGATATGTAAACTGTCCTATACTATCTAGCAAATATACTTTACAAGGGATTGTAAAGAAGTCGTAACCTGGTCTCCTTTTTGGAAGAGACACAGGTTCGAACATTGTTACTTCTAGCCAGCGGCGAGACTATTCATCCTTTGTTGCGCATAGTGTTTCTCCCTTTTAGTGTTACCCTTTGGACTTGAAGGGAGTCAGATAATGGAGAACACATGCGATTGTGACCCTTTGAAGAATGGAACTGTGTCAAAAAACCCAGATGGGAATATTTCTTCTATGGACCACCAAAAATGGGATAAAGTTCCAATAATGAACAACATTTGCGTTTTACGACCCATTGAAGAAAGAAGGGCTGAAACCTCCAGATGCAAATATTTGTGTATTGTGAAGGTTCTGATAAGAGGGCGGATGTTTTCAAGAATATTCCCACGTCATAACGGCGCACCATTGGGAGTATTTCTGAAGAATGATGGACGATCGGCACCTCCAGTGCGCCAATGCGAGCCTGAGAGGCGGAACTTTACCAATGTTAGAATGGAAAGTTTTGGAAGAAGCTGGGCCGGTGGACGAGACCAGCTGACCGAGGAGACAAGCTGATCCGGTGGACGAGACCAGCTGATCGGGCTAGAGACTGGACGAGAGCTGAGACGACAACGAGACGAGCTATGAGCAGAGCTAAAGAGATACGTCGTGATCTCGAGTTTATAGAAAAGATCTACCGGAAGTAATCCGTAGATCTCTGGAGCTACACGCAGTAGCCGGATACGCCGACAGCCTGAGAGTTCTCGGTATTAGATGTCGATCTGTCAATCCAGTTGTAAATATTTCCCAGCATTTAACCTAGAGGACGTGTTGTTGTTTTTGTTATTGTATAAAGCTGTAAATAAAACCTTTGTGTTTAAACGCTACCATTTTATTTGATCGACCAGGATCAAGTCATTACAGGACTAACTATATGAACAGTGGAGTAACTTGGGGGGGGGAGATTTTCAGGAAAGGTTTCACTAATTGCAACTTAAGCTTAATTTGAGGAGACAAACACAAATTATTACAAACGTTGGAACACATCCATTATTAAATTCTACAAATTTCATTCATTAATAAAACGGATAAAATCATCACCTGTGCAGCGGCTCAAAAATTAACTCAAATTTCATTCAAGAAAAAGCAATGATTTAATAGGAATCTAATTTAACACTGTAAACACGGTTCTTCTGAATTACAAACACAAAAGATGTAAATGTCGATAAAAAATTGTCATTTCATATTGTTACATATAACGTCAAACAGTTCAAATCGCTTAAAATATAAACGACATTTTTATAATTAAAGATACGTTTGATAGTAATAAAGGGATAAGAAAGAAAAAGCCCAGCCCCCCTTCAAAAAAAACTATGAAATTATTTTATTGTGAGAATATTTTTCTTAGAGTAAATAAAAATGCAAGTTATCGAATTATATACGTAAGCTGCTAATTAGCCCACTAAAAATACTAAATGAATACAGTTAGTTCTGCTCCATAAGCACACCATTAATTTCAAATAAGAAAATTTTAATTTGCCTCTTTCATCTCGGTATTAACAACTAAAATTACGTTTATAATATTCTTATTGTTGTTTTTTACAGCACTTGCCATAGACAAGCTCGCTGAGGTAGTCAGCGATTGAAGCCAAATCAGCGTCTCTTGTTTTTGGAGTAACGCCAACTAGAGCCGAGAGAACGACTTTTACCACTCACTCATCACATTCGCTTGCACATTCCCTTTTTAAAGGGGGAGGCATTCACACATCTTACAAATAGAACACAGAAGAACAACCATTACCGAACCCGGGAGGCCCAGATCATGGGGGAAACGCACTACCCCTGTGCCAAGACACATATAATATAGTTTAGAGAAGTAAAGATTAGAGTTTCATATATCAGAAATCTTACTTTTTTCGGTTATAAAATTTAAGTAAAAAATAATTAAATATCAAACAAAATAGCTCATTCCATTTTATTATTTTGGTTTAAAAAGTGCCTACGAAAAACTTAAAGAGAAGAAAACAAGATATATGATGACTATACTTTTCCAAAGGGAAAATAACAACTCAAAAGAAGGAATTAAGTATTCTAACAACAGTATTTGCTGGAACAAAATTATTCAACTAAACAGAACGAAAAAAAAGTTCATAAAAACAAGAAAGTGTTGGATTGAAACAAAGAATCACATCGCAATGCCAAAATTAATTTAGAATGTAATTAAAGATGCATTTTGAAGTTATTTCTTCTTGTAAATAAGTTGCGGAATAATTTCATGGATTTCCTTCTTTATGTTAAACTAAAGTAGAAATGCTTCAAATTTTCAATATAATAATTTAAATTAAATTAAAAATAAATAATAAAAAACGCAGCTTGAATTTAATTTGTCCTATAGATGAATAAAACACTGGTAATTTGATTTAAGCGTTTTCTAAATTCGAATGAATGCAAAGAGAATTCCTCTTTTGAACTAATTTGAACTTTAGAATTATCTAATGAAGTAAATATTTAATTGAAATCATTAGATATTTCCTTCTACCAATAGCAGTAGAATAACCTTTACACCTGTTGTTTTGTATTTAAAGAATAACTTCGCCAAAAGCAACTGTCCAAGAAAACTTGTTGCTACCTTGTTTGCTTGTAAATATGATGAGAGACACAATTAATTTTGTAGAACAAGGATCAACATAAAGAAATATAGAATAAAAAAATTTTTAAAAAATGAGTGAAAATGAAAAATAAAAGACAATTAAAATTTCATCGGTTGTGAAAAACATGCAAAATGGCATGAAACCGTATTGCCGATAAAACCCAAAATCAAATATGTAATAATCAACAAGATAACAAAAAAATATTTAAAAATATGTTCGAATGAAATCTAACTGGAATCAAATCTAGAACTTTTTTGTAATCCCATATAGTTAATTTTAAAATAAATCTAATGGTATTAATGTTGTTGTACTCACGCCAATTTTTAATTACTTTTCATATTTACTTTAAATATCATGTTAGTAAATGAGTTGAAGTTACTTTTAATTGAAATGATAATTAAAAACCTAATGGATTCAAATAATATGCTTTATACTTTATACTTATTCATACAGAATGCAATATAGAAATAAATAATTATCAATTTGTAAATTAAATCCAATCTTCGAAAGCATGCAATTAAAGCAATTCTGCTCGCAATTAAAAACTAAAACTTTTAATTAACTGTAATTAAAACTTAAACTAATATTTTTCCCGAAATATTTTAAAATTTAAAATTAATATTTCTGCATCAGACATTCTATTAACCATTATCTTTTCCAAATTTTTTAAGTGATTTTTCGAACATTTCTCTCTAATTAAAAAAAGTAACTAACAAAACACTTTATTGACTGATTTTTAAATTAATTGTTTTGCAGATAAAACGAATTTTTTTCCCGATAAAGAAAGAAAATTTCTTCCGCAAGAATCATCTGATATATTGTCAAATTACAAGTAAAGAAAAAAGAATCAAAAATTATTTTAATAAAACCGTTTATATGGAAGTAAAATTTAGTTATTCACCATTTGGAGACAATTTGAATTTGTTAATCGCCAATTGGTGGCAATTTAAATTTATTAATCATCATTTGGCGACAATCCAAATTTGTTAATTGCCTTTTGGCGACAATTTAAATTTTTAATCGCCATTTGGTAACAATTCGCAAGTTTGGATTATTTATGTATTTGAATCGAATTGAAGGGTATTATATATTTTATATCATGCATAATTCGCCTGAGAAATGGGGTGGAACATTAATAACTTATCTGGAAGTCATGAGGATTCATATGAAACAATGAATTTGTGGCAAATTCAGTCTATTTCTTGTACCTAGAAAAAAGTAAAGTGAAATAGAATTTTTTCGATTTTTCTTAAAAATAAATAGAGTTGAGAAATAAGCGGCATTAATTACATAATCTACAGGTATGACTTCATATCAAATGAGTTTTCATATGAAATTAAAATTTTCGAGATAAATCAAATTGCCAAAATTTTGGGGGGCGGGAGCAGGCGGGTTTTAATTTTGCTATTATTTATCATGCCACTGGCAACGCCGAGAGAGTATTGATGAGAGTAATCAAAGAAATCTCATACCAACAGATGTTTTTGGAAAATTATCCCGCTATAGCATACTAGGCTCAAGTTTGGTTGTGAAATTGTTCTTATCTGTCTTTGGGTGGCAGTTTTTATCATTTATGCAAAAAATGTAAACATCAGATATTTCTCATCGCAAATCAATTATGATAATTTCTCACACTGCATGTTTCTTCGTAAACTACCATGATGTTTGGTTTTTTAGCTTCAGACCATGACTATAATTGATGTACAGCTCAAACGAGTTTCAGTTGAACTGCTGGTTAATATCCATATTTAACTTACAGTTTTTCTTCATTTTTTTTAAATCTTCAAAACAGAAAAAATAATAGTAGAATATGGATATTAATTAATATTTGTATTCACAGATATGAAATTTTGAAAAATGAAATTCTCCATTTACTGCCCTTTTCAGCTGATTGTGATTCAAAACTAAGAGATCTGTCCTTTTGATTATCAAGAAAGATGTCTCTTCAAAAAATCAATCTAGATTCGCTTATTTCGGATAGATTCATTTCACTATAAAATCAAACTTTAAAAAAAATTCTCATTTTAATCTGAAAGCAGATATATATGCAATGCTTTTTTAAATCTAATTTAAATTTTAATTAATTTTTAATTTATATCTTAATTTAACTCGCATTAACTTCATTCTAAAATGGGTTCTTATTTCCTATTTCAATTCCACCTTTTTTATATCATTAATCATGCACGAGCTCTACAGAACTCCTGTAATCAGCAGGTTCTCACACTCCGAGTTAAGGGATTAAAAATCCTTTATGTTGGCAACATTTTTTTAAAAAAATAGCCACATTCTCTTTCCTAGATCAACACCTGTCAAATAAATCCCTATCAGAATCTCATTATAAAACCACTGAATGGAAATTTTCAGTTTCTTTAGCTTTTCTGTCAGGACGTAAACAGATATATTTATAACCACTTACTTTTCGTACATAATATGCTTCCTGTGATGAAATAAAGTGAAGTTTTAAAAATTCAAAAATGTCCACGCAACTGCTAAAAAATATGTTTACATATGCATATAAAATGTCTTAACTTTAACCGCGGGTCAATAAAACTACCATATGAATGAAAATAACGAAGTTTTAATGCTCTCAACTGAATGCTAATATTATATTCCAATTAAATTGCTGAGTTTTAAATTTTAGTACTTTAAACAAAGTAAGGCAAATTTTGATGTTTAAGCCTCACTGGTCGTTTCTTTCAAAATAATCTGGTTAAATTTCCAGATGATTTTTAAATAATTTCAACTCATTTCAGAGAATCTTGAAGGTGTTTTTTTTTCCCTTTTCACTCGCAACCTTTCACCTTATTCGTCGAGGAATCGTTCCCCTTGTTAAGAACCATTGAACTTGCGTCTTGTCACGTCGCTTGCCAAACATCAATTGTGCAATTGGTTGTTTATTGATGCCATTTGTCACAATTGACTCTACTTTGGCACTTGTAAGATTCTTCTTTGCATTATGACAACGTTTGGTGCGTATCCCCCACCCCCCTTTACATCATTCGTACAGATTTTGATTGGTGAAGTGTTTTCGTCTCTTCTTTTATTTCTTTCAACGTATCAATTTTATTTCGTTGAATTAAGAAATCCATCTCAGACATAGTTTTTTTTTTTTTTTTTTTGCGTCACTCAAGATGGAATGCGGAACTGAAAAGATAAAAGGTTCTTAAGTCAATAATTCCGTCAATACGGGTTTTCAAGTCCACATTTATTACTGACTACCGATTCATTCAATCAAAAAAATATTTTTACTGACAAAAAACTCAAGTTTGAACAATATATGAAAAGGTACAACTGACATATTTGTTATTCATGTTTACATTTCTTTATTAAAGGTATTCTAGGTTGTTTTGTTAAAGACCACATAATCTTGAACCATGCGCAGAAGACGAGGACGAAACCAGAGGAGGCGCACATGCCTCCAAACTTCCGCGTCACGCCAACAGATGGCTCCGACTAATTTAATGTGCATCATATTCACTTATACGATGGTTTTGCGGTGCAACTGTGGTTCGAACCTAGCTCACTTTGGTCCCGTGGCTTACATTAGACCTAAGCGGGGCTGGCTCAGTTAAAGAAACTGCGAAAATTACTATATTAGTCCAACTCTATAAGAGAATTATAGTAAAATAAGGTGCGATTTTTTTTAATGCAAAAAATGTTATAATAAAATGTATTTAAAAAACAAGAAATTTTAATTTAAAATAAATAATTTTTTTAAAAATCACTTTCAATAGGAATGAGCACTTTTTTAAATAAAATAATCATGTTACCACTGATTTCGAAGAATTATTTAACCGTGATAAAAATTTGTGGTGTTTTTTTAAAAATGCAAATTCCTGTATGAAAGAAATCTGAGAAAGAAGAGAATAGTTTTGGTAGCCTGATAATGTTAAATTAATGCTTCGTTGTTTTTTTCCAGTCAGTTTGTGTATCAGTAACAGAGAGAGGAAGTGCGTGTGTGCATGCTGATGCTGTAAAGGATAGTCCGTTTGATCTCGAATTATCAAATTTGCTAGAAATATAATTTTTAAGATGTAATATATCTCTCATGTTGATTTTTTTTTTTTTTTGAAATTTTAGTTAAAAATACAAAACTACGTTCATAATTTTTGTAAATATTATAGTACAAAAATAATTTCTTTATTAACCATTGCAAAAAATGATAGTTTAATGATCATCCAGTGATCATTTTCCAGTTATCAAATATTTTTCTGTATAATTTACAAATATAATTTCAACTGATTTCATTATTTACAAATATAATTTCAACTGATTTCATATCTTCAAACTGATTTCATTATTTATGCGAATATTTAATTATTTTAATCGTTTCCGCTATTGAAGTGAAGCTGTTCGTGTTTGTATGTAGGTATGTAGTTGAGAAAGTGAGAAATCGGAGAGAGAGAGTTGAGAAAGAGAAAGAGAGAGAGAGAGATAACGTACGTAATAATACAGCAATACTGGTAAAAGCAGGTCAACCTTTTAAAAACGCATCTACTGTCAAAGAAGCATACATAATAATAATAATGCAATTCTGGTAAAAGCTGGTAAAAATACTTTTTTGTCTGCAAATTTCAGATACATCAAAAATCTCCTCACCCAAACAACCTCAAGTTCTCACATAATGCAAAAAAAAAAAAAAAAAAAAAAAAAAAAAAAAACGTAGTTGGCGCGACAACGTACAAGGTTGATGATATGAATAAATATTTGTCTTTTTTCCTATTAGAGGCATTTGTATAAACGTTAAACATATAAGAAGCCCGGCGTAAGTGTTTAGAACAATTTGGCATTTAAAATTACTTCATAAGGAAATTTTTATGTAAACTCAATTATCGGAAATAAACTGAAATTAAATATAAACAATATTTCCAGTGAATAAGTTAGTCCATGAAGACAACTTATGTAGTAGTAAAATGAGTAATTTTTTTTTCATTACTTGATATGCTTTGGATAGGCACCATGCCGTAAAATGCATCATAGCAACCTTTATTATGTTTTGATGAAAACTGTGAACTTTTTTCGTCGAATTCCTTTTCACGGCCAGCATTTTAGGGTAAATAAAGCAGGTAAGAATAAATAAATTTTAAGGGCTTCTTATTAGGAATGTGCAGGTAGAAGTTTCGTAATGGATTTTCTTAAGTTGTTGATCTGTTGTCTTTACACAAAGATACTTGTAATGATGTGATATGAATATCTGAGGAATATTAGTGACGTCTTCCTGTCAGAAGTCAACATCATAAATTAGCAATGACTCAAAATTGCAAGATCTACTCTTAGCAGCGCACTTTCAATTTTAAAATGATCAAGGAAATTAATCATTAATCAGTTATCACGTAACTGAAATCTTTTTCTCTTTAAAAAGTTATATTCAGTTTTAAGAATATATATATTACCGAGAAAGACCGAAAGTGGAGAATGTCGACTTTCACCGGTGAATGTAAACAAACACCAAATACGTCGGTGAAAGATCGAATATTTCATTACATTCCTGTACATTCGGACCCTCACCGGTGGATGTCGAAAAGGGAGGAGCAAACTAAGAGGCGACTGGCGGTTTCCCGCCAAATCGCTTGTTCTGCTTGAAAATTTAAAAATTTTAATTATTAAAAAATATTTACCTCTCTTTCTGAAAGGAATGATTAAGAACTTAAAACACACAGTGCATTCAAAATGATGCTTATTTTGTAATCAATTTTTATGATAAAAATTTCATAATACTTTATTAATATTAGATTGAAACTACTACTACTACTATTACTTATTGCTTAATTTACTTATTAGCAATTTAATTAAGGAAACAAATTGATATAAATGCTATTCAAGATAAAGTATTTGATAATCCTTCTGAATTATCAAATAATTTAAAAGAATTATTAATTTTAAAACAAATTATTAACAGAATTATTATTTTAATTTTATTAATTTTAATTAAAATTAATTAATTAATTAATTTAAAATTAAAATTTTTAAATAATTTTAAAGAATTATTAATTGATTACAAAATAAGCATCATTTTGAATGCACTGTGTGTTTTAAGTTCTTAATCATTCCTTTCAGAAAGAGAGGCGAAAAATTTATCGCGACTGAATAACGGAAAAGAAATAATGTATAATAGACATGTTCAACATTCACCATTAATGAATGATGCATGTCGACATTTGCCGGTGTAAAGGGTATTTAGCAAATATTTCGGACATGCACCAAGCGACTGTGTTTGTGGACATTCATCGGTGAAAGTCGACATTCTCCAGACTTCGGTCTTCCTCGGTAACATATGTAAACTATTCTATAACCGGATTATATTTATGAGTATACTAGCCGCCTTTGGTGACCAGTCGGTTCGTCAGTATTAATGCTCGCTAAAATTTTCATATAATATTTTATGTTGCTGTGTCTCATCAACGGTTTTTCACCAAAATATTTTTAAACCAAACAAATTTTGATAATCATTTAATTCATTTATAGTATTATTTTCTTCAGATGTTCTGTTCATTGTACTACTCATCTTTCTCTTTCTATCCGTGCAATGACTGTCCCGGAATTGATATTTTACTTAAATGGTGGAGGGAAAGGTTGAAAATTCTACGTTTTTATAGAATAATGGGACTCAAATTTCCACAAATGTAAACAAATAAAGACATAATTGGTTTTCAAGAGATGCGAAAGTTTAAAAACAGCTTGGAAAATGCCGCACACAGAGGAAATAATGGTGACACACACACACCCTTCTTTTCTTTTTTTTCTTTTTTTTCTATCCTTTTTTTCTTCGCTACTTTTCTTTCTACAAACCCTTTTTTCTCATTATTATTCTCTTTTTTTCATCCCTGCCCAGACTTTATTTTGAGCAGGCATAGATTAAATATCCATACAGACTAATAATAAAAGCAACTATTTTCTTTCTTTTTTAAACATCCTGTTATCTGTAAATGAAAACAACTGACCGTATTTCTTTCTAAACAAATCCTAATTTATTATTTCCTGTTATCTCACTCATTTGGTGTGGGGGGAGGGAAATGAAGATTTTTGATGGGAAAGTAACAAAAGTGTCGTTTTAGCCATTTTCCTAGCAGTTTTTTCCATTTTTTTTTTCTCTCCAAAAGAACCATCCTCGTATCTTAGCGAAAATATTCATTAAAAAATTAGCCGAATCGGTCGAGCCGTTCTCCAGTTTTGCGCTTAGCAACGCATTTCGAGTTCCATTTTTATTAATATAGATATTTCATGCTATGCTATGTCCTAAAACTGTGAAATATTGTGAAGATATTAATACTATTTAAAGGAGGATGGAATAATCATGGATTAAATGTTTTCAGGTGTCTACGAATGCAATTCATGTCAACCTCTCCATTACGTTTCATTTTTGGGAAATATGAAGCGCAGAAAGCACTTATGGGAGTGCTAAACCAAACGAAGAGACAATAGAAGTACATAACACTTAAACATTGCACCAATTGAAAAAAATCAACCTTGATGGACACAGAACATTTCCATTTTTCTGTTCGAAAATCTGAATCGGCACAAGGGCACCTTCGGTTCGGAGGCAATTACAAAACAATAGATTCTCCCTCAGGCCACCACCCGCGGAACGGACGAATCTAGCTAATGAAAAGACGGACCGACCGCCGACACTTTTCCCAAATCGCTGTCATTCTGCATAGGCAAAGAAAAAGTAAAGCGACGTCATTACCGAAAATCTTCCACTGTCACACACATTAAAACTGTTCGCGCTCACACACTAATGGACCGTGCCCGGTGGGGAGGGGTGCACGTGCAACTAGTGACATCACGAGGATCGCGATTGGCCGCCGTGGATCTCGCAGCTGTCCCTCTCGCCTTAATTGTTCTCTTCCTTATTATGTCTAATAGAATCACGTTAGTGGAGTTTCGGCCGGGCTTATTGAAGCTTCAGATCCACCCCTGCCGAGTTGTCGAACCCTGGTTGTGCCTTTTCCCACCCCGATAACGGTCAAAGTGGTTGAATTATTCGAACAAATCAAGGGGGGGGGGGAGATCACGTGGGCCATAATTACTCTCTTTCCAACTACAGTAGCTCATGGTATTACGCAGATGTAATATTAACAGATTATTCCAGACCTTGTGTGATTGTAGGCTAATCATGTGACCTTCAGTGCTGATGATGGTCTTCATGATACCTTGTTCAATAATTTAACATCATAGCCAAAGAGGTCTATAAATTCGAGGAATATTTTCTTCGGAGGGATTTTCCACACTTGAATATATATATATATTGAAGAAAATAGTTAAATGAATAATTTATATTTACATACTAATTTATAATTTATAATCAATAAAGTTTAATGATAAAGTGGACGGTCAATTCAAAGATATACAATGATATAAAACGTGAATGATACATAGATGAAGAACATTCTCAGAGGAAAAAAACACACATTCCAAAAAGAACAATTAATTAGTTAATTTCCTACTGTACAAAATCCTCAATCTGAAGACAGTAGTAAACATTTTCTCTTTTTGTACATTGATGATAATTACATATAAACAAAATATAACAAATATCGAAATTTCATCAATTTTCTACATAAAAATAAAAAAAATTAAAGCTAGTGTTTGCCGCAAAGTTTTGAGCTTACTATATAGAAAAAAAATCAACAAATAATAAAGCCAAGCAATTAAACAAATAAAATCAGAATGGAATGATTGAGTCAAGAAAAATAATAAATGGAATTAAATAAATTCTACAAATAAAATTTTATTAAAATATGACTGATATCTTAGAAAAAGAGGAAGATATAAACTTGGGGTGGATAGATTACCTGGAAAAAGAGCGAAAACTATTAAGGTGATAAAACTATTAAGTTGGCGCTTTGAATCGGGCTGCATGGAATTCTGAAAAAGGCCAGAACCCAATCGAGACTGTTATGACAGTGAAGAAAAAGAAATAACAGAGGTCCTCAGGGTTGGATAAATAAACGGAATAGAGCCGATTACATTTATTTATGACTTCTCTTAGGTTTATAATCTGCTTTAACTGTGAAAGGTAATGCGATTATCTTGATAACAATTCTCGAGCTGATGAATCCATCTGGGATAAGGCTTCCACATACATTACTCGAAGCCTTATAGTCAATACTAGAAGTCCTTTTGGAACTTTTTCTGTCAATAAATATTCAAGAATTTGCATCAGTTTTTTTAAATCATGTCAGAACATGATATTGTTTTAGGAATGAGGTTTCGTGGCGTCAACGAAAATCCGTAAGCGAAAATTTAAAAAATCCGTAGGCGAAAAATTGAAATTTTATTATCTGCATGAGCATCTCAAAAAATCAGTTTTTAATAACGTGAGCCATCCCATTTTAAAAAAAGCTCTGATTAAAAAAATAAGTAAATGACTACAACAAATAAAACCTAGAAAAATGTCATTTTGAGCGCGTGTTTATATGAAATGAAATAAATAGGAAATTAATACTTTTTTCAAACAATCAATGCGAGACAAAGTTTCTTTTTATCGTTTGCAATACTAAAGTGACTCATTCAGTGAAACCATTAAAATGAATAAAAATATAATTCAACTCGCGCGAGCACGTGGTGCTTGGCCGTTCAAGGAATGATGTTCTGGTATGATACATTGAAATGTGCATATTAGATTTCATTTTAATCTCTTTTTTTTTTCATTTGAAATCTGCGTAATGCTGAAACAGACGTGGTAGCTAGTTTATTAGTAAACTCTGTAAGATCAAATGCTCTTGTAAATATTATGAGTTTTACTTGGCGCTGGAAATTCGAGATACTTTTGTCATCAGCAATGTCAGTGTTTGCTACACATAACTGCGTAATAATTTCCTCTATTACCTCTGCTTTAAATCTAATTACACCTGTTTAAGATTTTAAACAGTTCTAGTACTTCATGGTTGAAATTTACCAACACATACTTTTTATGAAACTTGATGGCGATACTCTTTACTTGCAACAACTTCTTTGAAACTTTTGAATGAGTTGCAGATCAGAGTGTGAATTAGTTATAGCTCTCTCAGATCTTTGGCTGATTATCAATTACCTTTCGTATTTCAAATGCCGGTGGTTCATATTTTTGTAAATTGCAACGTCCAGGAATTTTTTCTTCTATATTTGACATGAGATCGTAAATTTTTGTCATTAAATTACGATCTGATGTCCAAAAAATCTGTTTTTGGTCTCTGGCAAATGATTTGCTTGCCCTCGGACCCTAAAATGTTACATTCGCTTTCATCAACAAAAATTACGTTTTCGCTCAATTCTTTCGGCAGCTTTACAAACATTTTAGCAAAAGGCAGCCTAAATAGTCGATTTGCTTTGCTGATGTCGGGCTCTCTTTGAGGTACTCTGCCAGATGTTTATATATATTTTTATAAAACATTTCTGACAGTTTCAGGATTTTCAGATTTCCTGAAATTACTTTTACATTGCAAGGTCAACCTTATTGCACTAGTTTTCGGATTAATGTGAACTTGTTTCACAGTCCACCTCTTTTCACGTTCACCAAATCTCCTTCGACGTCCTGATCTTCGCTTGTTTTGAACACTTTTTGTTTTATTGAGCATGCGAATGCTGAATATATATATACACACGCGCACGCACGCACACACATATATATATGAAGAAACAGACTGACAGACTATCTTTTTATAGATAGCTTTTAGAATTTTGCAGAATATTTTAAGGCGCAAATGAATATTAAAATTCTCGAAATCAGAATTTTGCGTTTTTGTGCATACTAAGGAATAAACCCCAGGGATGCACAACCTTTGGCCCACGTAGCCTTTGAAGGTGGTCCGTGAATGCTGCTAATAAAATAAAACTGACTTTAAATGAAATGAGAGTTTTTCAAATAAACGGGGGGGGGATCTGATACGAAAACGATTCTACGTCAGAATAAATAATTTACAGTTGTTCATTAGGTTTATTTACTTTTTATTACGCGACTTTTCAGTTTGTTCCCTCCATGGCTACCAGCGAGTACGAGTTTTCGTATAGAAGTTCGCGAATGTGATCGCGATGATCATTCTAATAAACAACACAACGTGGTTTTGCTAGAAGATTGGTTATTTCATAATTTTAATCGCAGAACGGGTCCGATATTCACTTTTGATTTCGCATTTTTAGTTCAATATCATTTATTTTATAAAGGCATGTAGAAATATTTTAGTGAAATGAAAGAGAAAAGGAAAGGAGATTTTCAAAATCAGAAATTTCAAGATTCATGGACAGATAAATATTGTTTTATTGAGCACAATGATACTGTCACATGCTTAACATGTACTTATAAGATTTCAGTGAAAAAAGAGTATAACGTAATGCGGCATTATGAGAGGGAGCATAAACATTTTGCATCTATGAAAGGATATGAACGATCGCGAAAAAAAATCGAACAACAACTCCAAAATTCTTTCAGCAGTCCAGCAAATTTTTTCAAAAACAGGCATCTGAATTGGATTCATATATAGAAATGAGCTTAGGTGTCGCTGAAATTATCGCTAAAGGAGGTCGACCGTTCACAGATGGGAATTTTGTTAAAAAGTTTGTTGATTGCATTAGGAAGACTTTGACCTGAAGCAAAAAGGAAAATTGAAAATATAAGCTTAAATTGAATGACTATTCAAAGAAGAATTCAACAGTTGAAGCAAGACATTGAAAACCAAGCAAAATCTACTGCTTCAAACTTTGTATATTTATCTTTAGCTGTTGATGAATCTACAGATCGAACATCCGTGGCCCAATTAGTTGTGTTAGTTCGTGGAAATGTTAAAAAATTGTGTGTTACGGAAGATGTTATGTTGAAGAATGTTACGTCTAGGAATGTTCCCCATGAAGGGACAAACAACTGGAAGTGAACTTCTTTCCAGTTTGATACATTTGTGCAATGCAGCTTCCTTAAACATGAACAATTATACTAGCATTACGATAGATGGAGCTAAATCAATGACTGGTACGAAAATTGGAATGGTCACGCTGTTAAAAGAACGCCTTAATCAGTGTGGTGTAAAACTGTTGCAGTTTCATTGCATTATTCATCAAGAGAATTTATGTGGTAAAGAATTAGGATTTGCAAACATTATGCAGTGTATATCTGAAGAAATTAACTTTATTCGTAGTAATGCCTTCAAACAGAGGGAATTCAAAGAATTTTCATATGAGTTGGATGATCTGCCTTTTGATATTCTTTATAACATTAGCTCAGATGAAAAGTTGACCTTAAGTGTTTAATGGAACTATTTGATGTATTTGGCTTTTCTCTTAGACATAACAGGCCATTTGAATGATTTAAACACAAAATTACCAGGAAAAAAATTAATTCATTTTTCAATTAATAAATTATGTAGAGGTATTTAAACAAAAGTTATGTTTGTTTCAAAATTAAAAACTCAAAATTTTTCACACTTTTTCTACCTTTAAAAAATGCATGAAACATTTCCATACATAAAAATGCAGTATGAAGATCAAATTCAAATCTTGCGAAATTCAGTTGATGATCTGTTTTCAGATTTTGAAAAGTGCCAAACAAAAATTGATGTATTTTCTTCTCCATTTTCTGATGATGTAAATCAAGTGGATGAGAGTATGCAGTTAACCTTAATTGATTTACAAAATTAGGATTTTTTTTAAAAAAATTCAATTTAAAGGAAAACCGATATTAGAATTTTATAAAGACTTATCTGAGGAATTTTCGTGCTTAAAGCAAAATGCAGCTGCATGCGCAACTTTTTTTGGGAGCAACTTACATTTGTGAGCAAACTCTCTCACTAATTAAGCAAACCAAAAATAAGAAATAGAATAGCAGATAAGAACCGTTCTGCTGTTCTACGTATTGTCCGAACCAATATTGAGTCCAAAATAAAATCAATTAACTTCAAATATTCAGTCCCAGCCATCTCATTAATGTTTATTAATTTTGATTACTAATTTTTTTATCTTAAAATTTAAATTGTGTTCTATGTATAATCGCCAAAATATTTTCCTCTGTTATTCTGTTTCAAGCTTGTCACCTTTTTAGAAGAAAACTTTTTTTTGGAAGCAAAATATTTTAATAATACCTATTATGTTTGTTTTATATTAATTTATTTATTGCATAATATATGCATGAGTAAAATAAGTAAAGTAATAATTGTAATTCATGCGTATTGCTACAAAAAAATAGTTTTTTTCACATTTATAGCATGTTTTAACATTCACGTGCTGCTTTAGCCCTCGACATGACCCTTTTTCATATTTTGGCCCCTCATCCAGAAAAGTTTGTACATCCCTGCCCCAAAGGGTGTAGAAAATTCAAGCATGTGCAGTGTGTTGCAATTGTTGACAAATGTGGTTTCCATTTAATTAAAAGTTTAAAAAATACGTGTAAAATACTGTTGTAGCTATCTCAATATCGATCGATAAATGAAATAGAATTGACTTGATTCTAAAGAAATGTGGACCTGATTTGCGATTTTGCTTTATTTCAGGTACGCACTGTAAATCAATTGTTTTTAGGCTAGATGAGTGTTTTTTTTTTCAAGCGTGCGAAGTCGCGGTTCAAAGCTAGTCTATAAGTGTCTTTTAAAATATAAACCTTCGTCATTATTATTTTTATATTTCGCAATCAAAAATTTTTGTAGCAATAATTTCAGATATAGATATTAAGGAATAAAACGATTTTGATCCTCATGCAGGATTTTAAAAGAAGAAAATTAGTTATTCTATGAAGTCACTTTGATTGTTTAGTTATTTTTATAACTTTCACAAACTGTCTTCACTTTTTCTATCTTAATTTTCTAAAAACATCTCGCCTATTTATTCTAGCTATGGTAACTCGCCCCCAAACAAATGCATTCAACATTTATTTTGACATTGATTGCCGATCCCCAAGTAATAAATAAGATCGAATAGATTTTTTTAAGGTGAGTGAAAATACACAGATAAGTAAATATAATTACAAAGAAACATAAGGTTTTCAATCAAGCATGTATTTAAGAAAGAAAAACACCCTTTCCTTAACAAATTTTAATAATAAAAGCTGGCTTGTCTATGACAAGCAGCATAAGTAACGACAATATAACAATTATCTATAACTTTGCTACAGATCTATAACTTTGGTAAAAGTGTTAAACTTCTCATTTTTAAATACTGCATTATTTAACAATATAATAACTATAA
>JAOUZG010026641.1:19851486-19865654 GCA_026289955.1 Argiope argentata | reverse complement strand
ACATAATTCACTCAATATCCAAATTCAAAAACATAATTTACTCAATACCCAAATTAAAGCGCAATATCCAAATTCAATCATCCGAGGTTACGGATGATTGAAGCGCAACAGTTAATCTTATTTTGATTGAATACTTATTATCCAACAAAAGCATTTGATCCTTGATGTACCTCCTTACAAAAAAATCATTATAAAGCACATCATATTTCCGTGGTAAAGGTGACTGGAGATCTGCAGTGAATCCAATTCTTCATTGTGGCTATGTTTTATCAAAACATCTTCAAGCAGATAACAGTCTGGCGACATCTCTCGCCAAGGAAATAAAACTTCAGCTCCTCCTTCTCACAACAATTTGTAATAAGGTGCTCTTTTTGAAGGAGATATAGCTTCTCGAATATGAAGTTTTGTTTTGTTATCACTCTTTGGATTTGCATTTCCACTTGATATATGGATAAAGCGATCAATGCCAGAGAGATCTTGCAATTTGAAAATAATACTTTTCAAATGTAAATGCCATTTTGATATCATAATATTAAGCGATTCTCTATAAAAATTGATAAAGTAATTATAATTATTGTTTTGTTCCTTACAGTTACTTTGAAGCGATTTATATATTTACAGTAAGAATTAAAATAACTGTACAATGATTTGTCCGGGGGAACATTTTTTTATCAACAAAATTTTATATCAATTATTAATGGCTAAATTTGAAAATTATATGTGCAATGCATCTAAAATAAATAAATGCATCTAAATAGTTTCTATTCATAAATACAATCTACAAACAAGGCTTTTTTTCACCGCCTATTTTACATTTTAGCTTTTAATAATTTAAATAGAAAAAGGATAATTTCACAAATCCGTAATTTTCATTCTTATCTTTTCATTCATTGTTAGACTGTATAAGAAAATTTTAAATTTTCATTTGGGGTTATGTATAATTTGAAAGTATATCTATTTAAAAGTCGTTCTATAAAAATATTTCAAAATACATTTAGTTTGGAAATTTCGTTTTAACAAGTTCAGAATAAAAATTTTATTCCCAGAACCAAATTCCAAAATCAGCTTCCAAAAGTTTTTTTTAATCAACCTTTAGTGGATTGTTTAAAATTCAATTTTTCAATATCTTGAGTTAGTAGCTTGCAAGTTATTCTCCCGTTACAGTCACAAGAAAGAGGATTCAACCTTCCTGAGTTGTACTGTTTGAGATTCATCACATGACTTCAACTATATACTTTTTTTCATGGGCAGTTTCCCATGTATTAATTAACAATTAAATTAGCATTAGATTAGCATCATTTTTAAAACTAAAAAGAATCGGTAAACAGTCCTTAATTTAACGAATTTTAAAGAGTCTTTTTTTAATAACTCAACGTATGTATATTTAAAAAAGATTAAAACGAAATCTATATTTAAAAAGATTAATATATATTTAAAAAGATTAAACGAAATCTGCTATGCATATTTCCATGTATCCTGTCATAACATCATTTCTTGAACGGTCAAGCACCACGTGATCGTGAGAGTTAAATTATATTTGCATTCATTTTAGTAGTTTCATCGAATGAGTCACTTTGGTATCGCAAACGATCCAAAAAACTTTGTCTCGCATTTATTGTTTAAAAAATATCACATTTCCTATTTATTTCATTTCATATGATCACGCGCACAACATGACATTTTTCTAGGCTTTATTGGCTGTAGTCATTCGCTTATTTTTTTTAAAAAAAATCAGAGCGTTTGTAAATGTTATGGCATTACGTTATCAAATGCTGATCTATCGAGATGCTCGTGCAGATAATAAAATTTTTATTTTTCGTCTACGGATATTTTTATTTTTCGTTGACAGATTTTTGTTGACGCCAAAAACCTCATGTTCTGACATGATAATAAAACAGAAGATACTTTGGACAAAATATCTCTTATAATAATAAAATGTATCGACATCTCTACTATGTAATCTGTTATTTAATTTCCAAAATGCAAATATAAATAAATGAGAAGCTGAAAGTTTACCAATGAGAGCAGTTCTGTTATAAATGCAGGCTGCTCATTGCTAACTGAACAGAGATGTACCTACATTAAATAATTCCCAAGGCAAAAACGAAAATAAATAAAAAAAATATTTAAATAACTTCCTAAAAACCATCTAAATCTTTCATTAATATAAATAATGCTTTGCACTTCCAAATATAAATCTTAAATATAAATTAATATATGTACACAATAGCTCGCATTGGAAAAACTTAGCCTTCATATGTTATAAAATATCTAAAAATATCAAACTCTTGAAGAAGATAATATATCTTATTTATCTAATAACATTTTTAATATAAATTAAACACAAATGATTCTAATGATTATTACAATAATTATATTTATAAATCAATCAGAAATAGTACATTTAATTTATTTACATAATTTGATATAGTATGATTATTTGCATACTTAGTGTATAACATCAACCAATGGTTATCTATACTTACATTCTTAAGAAAAATAATGATTTTCTTATGAAATGTATTGTGAAAAATATCTATACATTTAGATGTTATTACTCTCTCCGAAATAACTCATGTACATTTAATAAAATTGCATGACAAACCTGATCATTAAATAAAATTATTTTATGCTTAAAATCTTAAAAAGAAATTAATAAAAAAAACTAATACGCATTTATTATTTTTTCATAATTTAAGAATTAAACAAAATTCATAATAAAAAGAAATAGATAAAATATGAAAATTTTTCTCAGCAGATGTTAAAAAAAGAATTGAAGAAATAATGAAGCCTTGAAATACCTGTAATTTTGATTTAAATTTCGTCGAAGAAAATTTCAATTATAAATCATATTTAAAATATTCTATAACCATTGAAACCACAAAACAATAATACAAGGAAACTTATATTATTGAAAAGATAATTTTCGAAATTTTTATTTGGTGTATAAAAATTATTTATAGATTTTTATATTATAAATTATATATATTAAATATTTAAATAAATTTTAAAAAATCACTTTGTAGTGCATGCACATTTACTTTCTCCAATGTATCTTTTGCAGATATTAATGCAAATTTTGTAACAGAATGCCGTGCTTGAAAGTTACAGACAAAGAATTGATAACAAATAACAGATAAATACATGAAAGATCAATGGATGTACGATCAAATCGTTGCTGTACAAATGAATCAATAGATAATATTTTTATAAATGCTTATCCTTTTAAAATCCTCAGTAATCTTGAAAAAACGTTGAGTCTCAGTGTTCTTCAAAATTATACACTCAAAATTCACAGTACATATCACTATTTAACTTAATAAAAACCAATTAAAGTTAACCAGACTTAAGAAAATAAAGATTACTATGATGATTACTTTATTTATACTTTA
Organism: Argiope argentata; assembly: GCA_026289955.1. NCBI lineage: Eukaryota > Metazoa > Arthropoda > Arachnida > Araneae > Araneidae > Argiope > Argiope argentata. Next base: position 19,862,262 of record JAOUZG010026641.1, on the reverse strand, counting down.
TTTACCGCAGTTAAATAACGACAAATTATAATTAATAAGTACAGCCGATTCACTTCAACTATCTTCTCTTTATAAATGATTTTGTACCGAAGAAAAGAGTGTCATTTTTAAGAATAACATGGACCATTCATACAAGATATAACTTGGAAGGAAAACATCAAAAAATTAGAAATACATAAGTTATTTCAAATAATATTAGAAAAAATAACACTGGGATATTTGGCATGTTTCAATAAACTGATAATTTCTCAATTTTGTAAAAAATCCTACTTCTACAAATTTTACATAAAGAACTCACAATTACTGCGAATTACACAGAAGCCATATTCCTTTCATTATTTGAAAATGCAAGTATGGCAAACAAGAAAGCTGTCGCGTTAATGTGATAAGTCAAGAGCTTCGCACTGATTTATTTTTGGATTTCACAAGTATTTTGATAGTGGAAAAAGGACGTGACGTCACAGTGCATAACATAACTATTTTTATGCATTTGGTTTAATGTGAATTGACTCAAGTGAAAATACTAATAAAACTACAATGATGAGTATTCGAGTTGCTAGCTTATTTATTCTACAAGTTAATTATCAGTTAACTTTGTTCTACAAGTTAACTATCAGATCATTGATCTATAGATACTCCTCAAATCGTGTTCAAAATCATTTAGAAATCTTTGGACACATTTTGTTGGGGATAAGTCGCCAAATGTGACAACCATTTTCTAATAACCCTAAAAGCGGAAAAATGATGCCTAAAAAGTGATAAATTGCCAATTTATTGTCCGTTCATTTGATTTAAACTTTTGAATTACAAATTAAATTTCTATTTTTAAGTAATTTTTTGGCGATAAATCGCCAAATGTGGCAACTTTTTTTATTATTATCTAATAAACTTAAAATTGAAAATTTGAAGCTTCAAAAGCGATAAATCACCAATTTGTTGCCTGTGCATCTTGAGGCTTCTACAACCTCAAAACAAACCAAAATTATGTCCTCAAATGATAAAAATACATTTGTGCTGCAACAAAATGTGCAGTAATTTGCATATTACCCAATAGTTTTCAACTGAAGGAAAATACAAATTTTTGAATATTTCTTGTTTATTAAACAATTAAGAATTGTCAGCACAGTTTATTAGTTTCAAAATGACAATGAGTTAAATTTGTAATGTATCCACTAACTCAATCATAAAAAGGAATCCATAATTATAATCCCAAATGAAGGAATCCAATAGCGACATTCTGAAATTATTTCTGCAGAATTTTTTTAAATATTCTTCTACATAATCTTTTTTTTTATTTTTCCAAAACATCTTTTAGGTTTTATTACATAGTGAAAATTGGTCAAATAAAATTAAATTTACAAATAATTATTACTTTCGGCAAATTTTTTTCATATACCAGATTGTAATGTGGAGATATAAAAGAGGTAACTTTCCTAACGTACACATACGTCTTTGATAAAATTCTTCCACGCAGTTTGAATAAATATACAACAAATTATGAACTGAATAAAAATATCAAGGATACATTATGCCGGTGTTAAAATACTCGGCTTCATTTAAAATACTTTGATTAAAAATGGAGGAATAAAAAAAATGTAAGAATAATATTTGAAAGCATGAATTTCAATACAAACAAAACTAAATTTTAATGCATTAAATTTGTTCTCACAATAAATCGTCATTACCCTCTAAATGATTAATATGAATGTATACACATATCAATATCAATATTACTGAATAAAATACATAAAATAAGTTTAAATTTAATAACTAATATAATTGTAGAAGCTGCATGTTGTTTATTAGCAGACGATTTTTATCAATTTAAATTTTTATATAATTTTTAGCAATTTTTGGCAAAGAAAATTGTTACCTTTTGAATTCTCCTCGAGAGACCAAAACATGAAAAGCAACAGACGATATGTTTCAAAGACATAGTTCCAAATCATACATATAAACCGGAAGAAACAGCATAAAAGGATGAGAGTTCACTTACAATTATAATTGTAAGATAAAAGTTGTTCTGGTCCTTCCATTATCGATAGTTTTACACAGTTTACTGAGATTTATTATTGTTGCGAATTCCTTTTATTGGTATTTCTCTTTTCTATGAAAAAAGTATTCCATATTCAATAAAAATTTTCCGTACTTTTTTTAAAAAATTAATTTAACTTAAATAAGGAGCATTAAAAAAATAATGTATTTTAAGCAATTAATTTATGATGACGTTACATACATGGCATCTTCATTAAAATTCTAATTCCAATCTAATTCAACGACCCATGAAAGAGCAGTACATTAATTAAAAATAATAACTTAATAATTGCCAGATTTAAAAATTTCATATATATAATAAATATTTAATTAACAGAATTAATTTAGCCCAAATAGGAATACATTTTAAACACAAAAAATTTTAAAAAACACATTGTATTAGCAAGAAACATTTAAAAAAAATTTGAATAAGGATAATTAATATACAGTTTTAAGATAGAATAAAATTGCATTAATTAAAAGTAAACAACAGAGCAAAATAATATCGTTTGCTATTTTCAAACATAAAAAATTCATTATATAAAATTTTTATAAAGTATTTATTTTCGATATTGTTGTTTCCTAAGCTGTGAAATTTATTCTGTTTAAATAACTTTACGATACTTCTTAAGAAATTGATATTTTTTCGACATTTCGCGTTCTTTTTCTTTTCCGTATATCTATTTTTCAAGTTCTTTTAGTGCTTTGATGATACATAATATTGTAAAATAGATTTTTCGATCAGAATTTTTGATGATTGCATAAGATTTTCTTGAAATTTCAGTGCGATGTTTGCTTTTCCAAAGAGAATTTATGAGATTTTATTATTCCTGATTTTATAATTATAAAATCAGGAATAATAAAATCTCATAAAATCTCTATAATAATCATCATTCGGTAGAAATTCTTGTCATAGAAAAACTAAGCAGATTTGTTTAAAATGAATAACTATTAATTATTTTTATTTTGTTTTTACAATACCATCGATTAATAAAAAATATTCGTGCTTTTTTATTCCTTTAATATGCAGGACATTTGATGTAAAATATTTTATTTATTATGATTAATATTAATTGGCATTAATCATTAATTTATTGAGATTAACATACATTTAATTCATCTTTAATAAAAGCTTTCATAATAAAATAAAGTAAGAAGAACATGGTGAGTATTATAAATATGAAATAAAAATTATATACTTACTTTTTTTTAGTTACCCGTGCAGTATCAAACTACTTATTCAGGTAATTTCAGAAATTTTAATTCCAAAAGTACTTTCATGAATGGCAACTGGAAAATTTGAAACAATCACCCAAAATAATTTTATTTATTTATTTATTTATTTATTTATTTATTTATTGGGCTTAATAGTACGAGAACCGTGTTTATTATGATATAGTCTTATATTTTATTTTTCTCTGCGTCTAATGTATTATTATTATTCATTTCAACATTTAACAGATTCTATCACAGATTTGTAGAAAATCGATAGTGCATTATTAATCCTGAATGTATCTCAAATCGTATTTTTCCTTAAGGATTGTACTTTCCTCATTTTTTAAAATTAATTTTGCTAAATCTGAATTTTGTAGGCATTCCTCTTTACTTTCGTCGGCTGTATTATTTAGCCAATAGACAATTCACTAGTCTTTAATTCAATCGACTTGAGTTTCATATAGAGAAACCAATTGAAGAGAGTCTGTACAAGGCATCAATATCTAATATAAATGTTATATTAGATAGTGATTTATATTAGATTAGGCGTATTCATTATCGAATATAAATGTTAGAATTTTTTTTATATATTGTTCCCACCATAAGTGATAAAGAAACTTTTTTAATTTTGCCACCTGTTAATGTGACAACCCTTTTTACAGAAGTTTTTTAAGATAGCTTATCAGTTCATTAGATAATGAATAATCACATTTGAGGGAAATTGGCCAATGCGGCCTTGCAAACGAATCGATTCGATAAAAGGGAATCTCTTATGTTTTGTGACGGATGAAGTGTTTGTAACAGGAGCCATCATATTCTTATTTGAGATCCGCATTTCTTTGACATTTGCTAGAAAAAGTCCTCAAAACGAAGATTTCTTTATTAATGGAGAATAAGGAAATCTCACGCACTTAAAGGTCTGTTGCAGTAAAAAATTTAGTATTCCTTTTTAACTGAACAAATTTTAGTTATTGCTTGGATTTCATTATTAAGTTTAAAATAAGATCAGTTCTTTTTTGTGCAACCAATTGGCTTTTTTTAAAGAAAATAATCCATTTTCTAAAAGGTTTATCTACGTGATTTCACACATGCGGCCGATAATTCCTCATACTTGGTAGGGGATTAACTGTGTATGTGGCTTTGAGCTGAAATTTTGTGAATTAGAATTAAACAATAACTATTTATTGTGACTTTTATAAAGAGGTATGCAAATATTAACCCTTTGCGGTCGGAAAAGTAATTCGATGCATAATTATTCACCTAATGCATGGACCTGTTTATTACACCAAAAAATAAATACATGCAACTGCCTTAAGTTGAGTTTCCCTGAAAAATAAGTCTGCATCATTCTAACATTCTGTAGATGTTTTTAACAATTAAAATTTTAAAAAAAAAGAATAAATAAAATGTCAAAATGGTGCACCTTCTTGAATGATGGCTGAGAGTAGACATACGACCGTAAAGGGTTAATTCAATTATCTGAAAATTGAATATTTTACTAAAATAAAGAGAAAAAACTGTTAAAATAACGAATATTACTGAGCAAAGTAAAAATTTACGCAGTTTTCAACATGCAATGTCTCATTTAAATTCGATCATTTGAATCAAAATGGCCTCTTATATAGAAAAAATATTAGGTCCTACAAAATTTGCAGATGGAAGTTGTTTTTATTGCTTACAAAAATAATTTTCAATAAAAACAGGAAGTTCGAATTTATAAGGGGAATGTCGATTTCTTTCAATATCCAGAAATACCCTCATAAAAACAAAGTAATCAGGTGAAAAGGCTTATGCTAAAATAAATACTTTCAACCACGTAGATAGTTGAGCCAAAGCCTTTTCTTTCGCTTTTTATCAGAGTGCACAGTGAGAAAATGATTCAGAAATGAAGAAACTCTTTCAAAACTTTTCTTGCTTAAAAAAGTTAAGCACCTTTTTACATTCATGCATAAGTGAGCCTCCTTATTTTTTAAGCATAAGATGTTCCAAGTATTGGACTAATCCACACATTCTTATTTAGTAATGAATAAATAAGCTGAACATACATTTATCAGACAAAACTAAAGTAAAAATTTCACCATCTTTGAATTCTACTGAAGATCGAACATTTTTGGAAGTTGTAACAAGTGTGACACTACTGCCTCTTCGGATAACCTTCCGAGCATTTCAATAAACAATAATATATATTTTTGAAGAAATCAGAGGTGGGAAAAAAACGTATTTAATTTCTGTTTAAGATGTTTTGGCCCTTCTCAAAAGGTTTTCTTTGCACTTCTCGAGGAAATTAAGCACTTTTTAAGATTCTTAATAAAGATTTTCAAATTTAAGCACTTTTCACGAAACTATGCACCCTGTTTACTACCAAAAACAGCTGCGCGTGGTATTACCCCGTTCTTCTCTAATAAAATGAGTTTTAAGAAATTTTAAATTCGAGAACTATTTTGAAATGTCAAGAAACGATATTGAAAAAAAGTTGAAAATATCGATAATCATGCTAAAAATAATTTTCGTAAGACAAAAATTTTGCAGAAGTTTCATCTACTTAAAAAAAAGTGCCAAGTTAGATAAGGAAAATATTCCATTCTTAAGGATATTGTAATTAGAACGTTTTAAATCTTTAAATATTCTAGTCAGAATCCTAATTCTAAATGTGAAAAGAAAATGTTTTGAAATTGATTCCGAAAAAATATGTTTTTCTTCTAAATGATTTCAAAAAAGGGGAAAAAATTGAGCTATGTGCCATATCATCAACCTTACTATGCACTAACATGCCACATTATTAATAATGATTTGAAAGATGTTAAAGTAAAGTTTGTGAATGAAAAATTCGTTACTCAAGATAGAAGGGTATGATCAGACTAATATATATTTATTGGTGAGCCTATAGGTCTCTTCTATCATATCCTTTTAACTCTTCACGTGTTTTGCTTTTTCTGATCATTTATTAGATCGCATCTTTTGCTCTAGAAGTGTGTTATCATACTATTTTCATGAAGAGTTCATAAAATACTCGAGGTGTTCTTGAAGTAGGCGTAAAATTGCACTACAGCCTTTTTATGAAGTTTTATTTTAGCATATAATTTTGAGAGATAATCATTCGATTCAGGCATGACGCATGAACACAACGATTAAAGGGTTAAAAAATTATGGCATTTCCGGATGACTAATGTAAAGGATTCAACAAAAATACAAAATAGTAAATAATGCAATTAGGCACAAATTCGAATGAAAAAGAAAGATGACAACAAACAACACAACTGTATAACAACAACAACAAAAAACACAATCGTAATTTAAAGGACTACGCTCATCTTCACATCTTCGTAAGTATACAATTATCTTTTGTTTTTGCGGCAAAATTATTAGAAAATATTTTGATACTGTGATATCTAATTAAAAGATGATAAATTGACGTAAAACTATAATAAATTATAAGTTAAGATTTTGTTTAGTAAGAATAATCAAAATTATTGTTTTAAAATCTACAGAAGAGAGAGATATACGATATTAATTGTAGAAAAATAAGTGGAATTAGGGAATGAACATAATTTGATATGTGAAAAGAGTATTCGCTCGTATTTATTTATTTCTAATGCTAAATTCGTGACTTTGCCACGTATTAAGCGGTATTTTTTAAGGCTTTCTCTTTATAATTATAAATTTAAAAAAGCTTTATTACTTTGATCACCCACTGGTGTGTGTTTTCTGGTTCATTTGGTATGTGGTTTCTATTAAATGGAATTAGAATATTAATAACTTTTAAATAGATGTACAAAGACAAAATGTTAAAGGTCTTTATTTTAAAAAGTCTAAAAATAAAATAATGTGTAATCTAAAATCTTTTGAAATTTTGAGTTAATCTGGTATGTGAAAATGTTTGAAACATTTTTTTTTTTTTTTTTGCAGTTGGAAATTTTTTTTTGCAGTAATAAACAACTGGAAACTTATAAAAGTGCAAAAAAAATTCCATTAGATTAAATTTTTTATTTCATAATTAGATTTAAATAAATTTCTACATAAATTAGATTAGAAATTTTATTGATGGATTTAAAAATACAAGTTATTTTTTATTTATCGTCTATGTTTCAGTTTAGTTTCTCATTTATTCTGATAAATATCATGAAATTTTGAAATCAAATCTTTTCTCAAAACTCTACCAAGGGTACTATTCTTTTGTAAAACATTTAATCTAATAAATTAATCAATTAACTTATATTAAATGTCAAAGACATTAAAATACCGTATTGTCACTTACAACTCACAAATGCACAAATTTCAAAACTAGCATATCACGAAATAGGCAAAAATTGATTGAAAAATTCCATCATTAAAACCATGAAATAAACCAAATGAATAAAAAGAGAATGAATAAAGTAGCAAAAGTTACGAAATTAAAAGTTAACATTACATCACGAATCTCATCAATGCGAATGAAAAGCTAAGATCAGTCGATAAAGAAACTCAGTCGATAAACTAAAGCCTTACTTTAAATTTTATGTCAAAATGGTGCCGATGGCAAATGTTCGCACGTAGATTAATAACATTAATTTAATCATCTTAAAACATTTGATATTCTTTTCAAAATTTATTAAAACCTTTTGGAAAGACCTCGGATTCAGAACAAAAGATTTCTAAATACGAATCCCAATCCACTAAACAACCGCCGTGGAAGTGAATCTGGTCAACATTAAATCCACCGTGGTGAAATTTCCTCCTGCTGTTAAGACGAGAAAGTTTGGTGTAAGGGGATGCTGGCTCAGGTGTCGTCTTCGTCATCTGACAGCGATCCAAAATTACGGAATCCAACCAAAAAACTAGTCCAAAAGCTGCTTTAAAAAGTGCAACATTTGCCTTACTAGGCTAAGCTGAACTTCGAGAATTTATCTAAATTATAAATAATAATATTGAAATTTAATTTTTCGCAATTTAATAATAATATTGCAATTGTTGTTGTTTTTAAATTATAAACTGTCAAATTGGTCTTGTCGGAATTACAGTCATAGATTTAAATTTGAGAAAAACGAGGATTGCCTGAAGAAAATGGTTGTACTGCTGTTGTATTATCTCTTAACCACTCTACTACTTCTTAAACTAAACCCCTGAGGGACGGAGCAAATCGAAATGAGTATGAGATGCTTCTGGCATGTTGGTTGGATCTCGCCACTCTGGTGGATACACTAAAAGGAGGGTTTAGGTTAATCTCATGATTAAGGAACGTACTTCCTACGGGAAGGGCTATACCGTGGCCGGTGATGGCCATTAGGACTCAACCACAGTTCCTGCAAGTGTTGCTGTTGTGACGGTCCGGTCATTCAGCGCTAGGACTGGTCGGAGAGTCTGGCGTGACTTTCCATTTGGTTTACAAAAACTATGTACACGAGCTTATTCCCATTGAAATTAAGAATTATTTAAATGTTTATTATTTATAACGACTTTTTACTTTCACACTGAAATTCTTTAGCAAACGCATAAATAAAAGTCTTTTACAACTGGATAATCTGAAAACATTTTCTTCTTACTTAAAACAAATAAAGGAAGAAACTAAATGACAAAAGAATAAGAAGGACAATTATACTGGACACGGAAGCTGTATAACTATATAGTCTCTTAACTGGCATTTGATTAACTTGTTACACCAAAATCAAAGCACTTTTATAAAGCAGAAATCAGAAAAAAATCTGAGATATGACGTAAAACGGTTAAAGTCGAAAGTAGTAGAGGTAGAACAACTCTGCTCCCTTCGCTACCCCCCTTAATAAAGAGAAAATTACGGAATATTACATGAAAAGGGAGAAACGGTTGGAGACCACACACAGACCAAGAAAACTACACGAAAGGAAGTAGAGAAAATACTAGAATCACAAAATTTGCCGAACGTTGATCATCTTTGCTAACATGTAAAGATGATTTTTTACCTCAGCAGTAAATTTTAGAAAACATTTGCACCAATGTTGTAAATAGATAAATGTTCAAAGATATATGATATCTCACTAAGAAATGCGCAGTTTCATAATAAAATATGCATGGTAATTTTTTTAAATGTTCTTTTAAATCAGTTTTTAAAAATAAAATTACATGCAGCATTTAATTTTAAAATGGTACCATGGCAAATGTTCGCCCATATAGTAACATTAATTTATTCATGTCAAAATGCCATAGTATGGCAAAGGAAAAAAATGTTATTTCAAATTATACTACCAACATATAGCATTTTGAATTTCTTTTTTTATAAAGAAATCATCATATGGATTAAGAAATCATCAACGGTGTATTTAGAGATATGTCTTCATATGAAACATAAATTGGCGAAATAGATATAATGGCTGGAGCTAGGCTTTTTAGTTTTTGCTTGTTATTTTAAATATACATATTGTCTTTCGATTTATTTTTATTAATTATTTGTTATTTTATCAATATTTATTTCGGTTTATCTTTAATTTGTCATTTTATTAATATTTATTTCGGTTTATCTTTTATTTGTCATTTTATTAATATTTATTTCGGTTTATCTTTTATTTGTCATTTTATTAATATTTATTTCGGCTTACCTTTAATTTGTCATTTTATCAATATTTATTTCGGTTTATCTTTTATTTGTTATTTTTTTATCTTAATTTTCGATTTATTTAATTTTTGATATACTTCTTAAATTGGATGTAAGTTCAATTTTGAATGACAGAAAAATGTGAGTGAATATGATGATATGACAGAAATATATCATAACTGATATGATCTGAAAAGAAATGTTTTAAATTGAATTGCAATAAAGAAGCAAAAAAATAATAATGATAATAACATAAGAAAAAGAAAACTTATATGACATAATTATTGGAATTATTGGAAGGAAGGAATTAGGTAATTACCTGAGTACAACAACTTATCAAGGGCTCCAAAATATCGGAATTGTTTTCTTAATATGCCAAAAGGGATTTTACGCTTTCATTTGATTTACAACTGTCATGCACCAAACACACCCAAATTAAAATAAAATATCGTTTCAATTTCTTAACTTAATTCCAAGGAATTTTTGTCTTACATTTGAAAATTTGCTTGCGGATCAGTGTTAAAGCTCTTTTAAATAATTTAGATGCTCACAAATTAACAACCATAGTTAAATTTGTATCGGAAATGTTAAAATACATTAAAAGAATCTGTATGATCTTTTTTTTCTTTTTTGTTTGAATTTACTTTTTTTCCTATCGTGAAATAAATACTGTTATCAACTTTCTTGAAGGTGACCTTCAATAAAAAAAAATTTTCCTTCTGTATTTTTTATAGATATAGATGGAAATTAATCAAAAAATATTTTGTCTTGGAAAGACAAAAGAATTTTAAAACTGATATAGATCTCCTACAGAGCATAACCTGGCCCAGGATATTACATAGAAAGTTTTGTTTAATTTGCTTATATTTCTGAGACCAAGCACTCAGATTTAAAAAATTTTCTAAGGTATTATACTGAATTCTCATTCGCTTGTGTAAAGTCAAATAAAAGTATATATATATATATATATATATATATATATA
>JAOUZG010026641.1:19807371-19851386 GCA_026289955.1 Argiope argentata | reverse complement strand
AAAAAAAAAAAAAAAGAAATTATGCTAAACACTTTGTATTTGATATTCAAGACTATGAATAAATATTTTTCCGATTGTATAATTAAAAGAATAAGCTTTCTATGTAATAATTATATTATCAGTTAGCTTCGTTACAAATTGCTAGTGTTAAACAATTAACGTTTATGTATATTCTTTAAAATTAAATTTTATCTTTTAATTTCAACTGTGAAAAATATATGATATAAAATCAGTCGAAGTAATGATATGCACATGATATATGCAATAGTTTAAGTATTCTTCAGAAGAATGGTTCTCGAATATATTCCATAGATTTCTTCTGTCCTATAAGAGTTTTTACCGAAGAATGCGAAAGAGAAAGTTGTTGAAAACGCCGCCATAATTGTAGTAAAGTACAAGCTATCATTTAATTCAAAGTTTCTCAAAAAAAATTCTTTAAAGCGTTATTTTTATTTAAAAGTTGTCAAAAATTTTAAAAATACATATAAAGACCTATTTAAAAACAAAAAACAAAAATTATTTAAGATCATAGTTAAAATGTAATGAATTATTTAAGATAATAAAATTTGCTCGATTCATTTTCCTGTAATAACTAGCAAAAATTTTGAGTTTCCTAGTTATTTCCGAAAATAGGAATTAAATTCTGAAACTAGGAAACTCAAATTCGTCTCTATTTAAAATGTAAAAAATATTAATAAAAAGTACTGATCAAACTTCGAGGTGGATTGAATTTTAAATTTGTTTTTATTCTCGCACAACAATAAACTTTAAAATTAGAAGGTATTTTTATAACATTTGTTACACACTTTGTTAAAAATCATCAATTTTGCCTACAATATATATGGAATTATGATTTGATATTTATGTTAATCCCGTGATTAAAAAACTTCCAATGAAGATGCCTTTCCTTTTTAAAATAAATCAGTAGTTTCATTAGTGTAACATAAAAAATCGAATATTGATCGAAAATTTAATATTTCTCATCACATGAAAATTAAAAAAAAAAATTTTGAACTGAAAGTTTTTAATGAATTTTCAATATTAAAACTGTATTTATGTACGATTCAGTAATCTTGTTAAACAATTGCTTGAAATATCAATTCGATTTAAATAATCTCTTAATAATATTAATCTTATATGGTGATTCCGAAAATAGCTCTATGTCAGATTTCATTCCGTTATTCGTACTATAATTCTATGTGAAAAAAACAAGCGCGTTATCGGAATTTAGCACTGAAGTTTATAAAGCATTTTTCAAGCTTATCAAGCAATATTCTAAGGTGAAAGTAATGTATTATTATTATAAAACGCCCATAAGTTCAATGAAATAGTTGTTATAATTAAATGGCGTTAGATAATTAGCATATCTTCTTCAAAATTTAATCTTAAAAACGTGTATAAAAATGTTTGTATGGTAAATCAATTATTTGAAAATATATATAATTGTTCAGCACACACGAGTTCCAAAAGTTGTTTCAGTTTTGTAAAATCATAAAGGCATTTCCCAATTTAAAATGAGCGCTTCCTAAATTAAATATTTATACACAAAAAAAAATTTAAAAAAATACATATAAATGTAAATTTAAATTTACATTATTTAGTTACAATAGCAAATGAAAACTTTCATTTTATAATATAAATATGTTTACCATTGTAATAAATAATGCAATAGTAATAAAAATTGAAAAACCATATATGTAATTTTAATACTAAAAAAATTAAAATAGAGGCTATTTTATATTCACTTTGAGCATTCTTTTAACCCTTTTCTGTAAAAAATATGTAACCATAAATAATATAATATACTATTAGTGGTATATGTCCCATTGTTGTTAGAATGGTTAAATATGTTTCAAATATATAAAGACAACACTTTTTTATACAAATAAATATAGTGTGCTTTTGTAAAACGTCTTATAAAATGCCTTAACACAGTCGAAATATAAAATGAATAAAGTTATTATTATTATTATTTTAATTATGACAGGAGCAAAACAAAAGCATGCGACACTTACTCGAATCAAAACGGTAAGTAAAAATCATACATCACTGTCCATCATTTTGACACGCATCTTCGCGTTCCAACGTCAAACAAAAACAAAATCGAGTCAGCTAAAAAGACAACGGCTCCTTTTACACTAAAGTAAATCTAAATTCCATTTATTACACATTGTAAATCCCGTCTAAATTACTAACTTGTATTCCTTGCTTGATAAGGCAAACACAAGCCAGCCGGTTAACGAGATATTTGGACTCGTCCTCAACGAGCTCGTGCTGAGAGGACGGCCCCTCATTGGACGAAAAGTAATGAATGAAAGAGTGGGTGGCGTTCGGGTGGTGACGTCGGGAGTCCTCGTGAGAAACTTCGGCAGGACTGACTTGTCACCGATTTGACTCGAGAAGCGAAAGCTTTGGGCTTGTAGGTCTTCCGATACCAGCCGATGGTGCGCTAAGTGATTACCTTCGACAGAAAGCGGTAAAAGAGAGTATTTAATAACACCTGGTGCTAATGTACAAGATAAATAATTTGCCTGAAAAATAAAACGTAAATTAAAATGAAATCTACGTTTTCTATCTACAAATTTCAAGTTATCATGAGAGAACATTACTGTTTTTAAATGCTAATTAATTTGATTTAATGCACTTAATTAATTTGAGTCATTAACCGGTTTAAAAAAATTGCGAGACTTTCTCTCTCTCTCTGATGATCATTTTTTAAACTTTCATTTTCAATTTTTCTAGATGGCAGACAAAGTTTTAGACCTTGACCAAATTTAAGATAAAAAAAACAAAAAAAAAACAAAAAAAAAACAGTAATTTTGGCGAAAAGTTCACTATTACTGGAAGCTATTGTATTTGCGGTAAAATCCAATGAACGTAATGCAGATTGATATTAAAATTATATTCTAATATTTACAGTATTTTGAGAAATGCAATTAGTAAAAATGCGCTTATAATATCATTAAAGAATAAATATAAGTCGCGTTTTACAAAATTGCGACAGTTAAAATTGAAAGAGAATTACCCCCCCCCACACACAAAAAAATTATAATGTTCTTAGCACGAGATTAATTATTTAAAAGTAAGCAATCGTAAACAAACTGGAAGATGACGTCGTTTCATAGAAACGACAAACAAAAAGCAATTGATAATAAATTTAATTAAATATCTGAAAGATTGCTGGCAAAACACATTTCAAATATCATCGGTTCAGGTGACTCGCTATCTACCAACGAAAAAACGTATATTGCTTGCCTTAGTTTTTTTGGATACACCACAAAAACCCATATGGATACACCCAAACAACATCATGTTCTTACATGATAATAAATTTATATCGGATATAGTTGATAGTTTGAAATCAGATATACAAATACATAACCCATAGTTTCCATCATATATTTTCTTTCAAACAAATTGAGAAACGTATTTCTGAACGAAAGTTGCCATTAATACAATCTAAAATGTACAGATATAAGTCATATATTATACTAACAACTTCATTCTTATTCGATTTCATTTTTTGGCGTTCAAAGAAAGTGTATTACAATAAACAAAAAAAATATCTCGAGATTTTGATAAATCTTCAGGTATCAGATATCCCCCTTATGTCAGCATGCACACCTATCAGCTCAATAACTCTAAAAATGTTTTGAGTTAGACCAATGAAAATTTGTATACTATTTTTACTTTAAATTTGTAGGGGTCTGGAAAAATTTGAACGAAATCCATTCAGAGAGGGTCTGTCTGTACGGCAATAAAATTAACATGTTAACTATTAAACAAAGAGAGAGCTACATGGATAAAATTTAGTAATATGTGCTGAAAGCTTCATAAGCCAGATAACATTCTCCGCTCACAAGTGATTACTTTTGACTAGTGGCTATGTTACTCTGCTACAAATCTTAATGTTGAGAGTTCGGTCCTCGGTCCTGCCTATCAGTCACAAATACATATTTATCATATAACAAGTAAATACATATCAATTTTGTATCATGTTGTAATCGTCACGAAATTCGACCTCAAAATTTTGTAAATCTGATTTGCCCATTAATACAAAAAAAAATGCCTCGTTAGAGTTATATTTTTCTGCTAACATTATAAATCAAAACCTGAATAGAAATAAATTAACGAATTTTAGTGTATGGTCATTGCCGTCAAATTTATAGATCTCTTATAAAATTTTAAAAGAAAATCTATTTATAGATGTTTCATGTCTATTTGAATATGATAGCTCAAAAATTCAAATAATTAAATGGATAAAATTTAAAAAGTAGTTTTTCATTAGTCTTGGCAATCTGTATCAAATTTTATACGAAGTACGTTATGTTCCTCTGTCATACATTCATGTTAACTCAAAAACCAAAGGCCAAAGGCCAAACTCATTTCGAATAAATGAGATTTGGTATACAAACTTTCAAACAAAATAATTTTTGGTTTTGGTTTCATTTAATCGAAAAGATACCGTCTAAAATACATATATAATTTTTTTCATTGTTCTACGAAGCGAAAAATGCTCAACATTATGCCACCGTACGAAAAAGTCACAGTAAATATTTTGGGATGCGTTTGCACATTTCCAATTATCCTAAAATTCGATTTCGAATGTAATAAAAATCTGAGGCCCCTTGGCTGTCCCGATCTTCCACAAGATTCGCAATTTACCTTTATCAAGAGAACATACTTTTTTTTATTAAGTTGTACAAGAGAAATGTTCTATAGTCAAAGGCAGTTCAGTATTAAAAAAAAATTTACTGGCAATGTTTTACAGATAAATAACGTCACATGTGCTTCTACGCATTTTAGAACTATAAAAAGAAAACCATAAAATTAAATTTTTTCACTTTCACGGTAGAATAGAATCAAGGTTCCTAATAGATATTATTAGTTACTGGTGGGTTGTGTGATGCCGTATCAATCTGAAACTTTACATCAGATACTCAAATGTATCGTGTGCATAAAACTAAAAGCATCTGTTGCTCGGCATCAGAGTTTACATTTTTGTAAGTTGAGGGAAATTCCAAGGAAGAAATGCTCTAAATGCTTCTTTACTGATGTTGTGATTACTATTTCTAAACTTATCAATAATATTACATTTTAAGAGCACTATCTATAAGAGTAGCTCAACAAATCCTTACCTTTTTTCTGTTATTTTTGTGTTTGTACATACCATTTTTATTTTTTGTGTTTTTCTTTTTATCATTGTTTCTGTCCTCGTCCCCTCGTTTTCTTTTGTATTTTTGCAATATTTCTCAGAAATTCGTAATTTCAAACAAACTATAGGTTTGTTTTTGTGAATTAGCGCAAGTCTTCAGTTTATCTCCAATAGCTAGCTTAATTAGACAAAGCCACTTTCCATTTAAATTTCAAACAGCTCACTGCCACCAGCTTTCTTTAATTCAAAACTAAAATACCCTATTATTATGAAATTCTAACCGATAATTGTGTGACGTCTAACAACAGTCACTTTCATTATATCTTCCACATCATGCCCATTACACTGTTTAAATAACCAGGTGGTTATACCGGGTGTCCAAAAAGTTCCCGTACTCCAAATTTAAAAAATCATTTTCTATGATTTTTTTTCAAGTATATTAAATTTTGTCATACGAGTAGTGAAACCATGGACATACTTGAAGCTTTTTTCGGCGATCGACGTATCTCAAAAAATCTTTGGCCACCTCGATCCCCTGATCTGACCATCCCGGACTTTTTTCTGTGGGGATATTTAAAGGACAAAATTTATGAAGGTGATCCTCAAACAATAGATGATTTGAAAATCGCAATTACCCAAAGGATACAAGAAATCACTACTAGCATGTTAAAACGCGTTTCCAAAAACATGCGCAAACGAGTTCAGCTTTGTCTCCAAGAAAGGGGTGGACATTTTGAACATTTATCATAAATGTAAGTTCAGTATTTTTTCCTTAGTTATGTTAAAAGTGCTTTTTATCATTGGCATAAAAATAATTCTTTTGAAACCTATTGTTTTTGTAAAATAAATTCACAAATCATCAGTACGAGAACTTTTTGGACACCCTGTAGTCGCAGGGACATGAAGCGGTGTTGTGTGTATTTAAACATATAATAAAAGTATTAATATATTATTGATATGCTATTTTTTACAAGGTAAAGTGTTTGCACTGTCGTATTAAAAGTATTTGTCTTTACTATATAAACTTTCCTTCAATCTTCTTTAAACACTATGATGGATTTTTGTAAGACCAAGACTTGAAAGCAGTGAGCTCCATGGCCCGGTTCCACCAGAGAGTGATCAGCCATCAAGAAAACGCCAAATTCATATGGGCTGTCTCCCGTTTGTTGCAATGCCGAAGTTTGGGGTGTCACTTTCACTACCGCCTTCATCATCTAAATCCAGGCCCCCTTGAGTTAGAAAAAATACATTTCTTTGTATTATATATGTCTGTATGAACACGACAGCTCAAAAAAGCCTTAAGAAAGACGAATGAAATTTGGTACATGAACTTTAGACCACATTTGGACTCTTCTATTAAATGGTGAACGAAATTCCTTCAGAAAAAATCTGGCTTTTTTTCGTACAAGGGAAACAAATTTTGAAGATCTGACCTTCGGTCAGTTTGTACCATCAAGTTCAAGTACGCACATTAACTAATAAAACACCATGACTTAAACAAATAAAGTTGAGTATTTGATTGTTAAATTGTAGTTCTGCACCAAATTTTGATCACAATTAATTGAAAGAAGGTCTAAAAATACATAATCTCACGATCAACTCAACTTTATTTTTGTTTGCATAAAAACGCAATGATGCATATCACTAAAATTCAGTATGTGATATTATGATAGCAACTGTAGTTCTGTACTTAGTTTCAATCGTTCTGAAAAAAAAATTCAAAATGTGTATTATCATGATAAATTTAGTAAAAATGTTAGAATCATCTCAAAAGATCTATATTTCGAAACTATTGTTCACCAATGTTACGTTAGGCATTTTTGGCCTTACCCAAGATCCACAATTCATATGGGGGGAGGGGATAAGACGCTTTTTAAGGGATGTACGAGAAGGTTTCGGGAAGATCACTCACGCTAATGAATAAGTGATAAATGCTTTTGAAGTAATATTAATTTATATTGTAAGAAAAGGATTGAAACATAATTTGAACAAAAATAGTATTTATTATAATATATTGTATATGATTATTATTAAAATATGTGACCTTGTAATTTACTTCCGGTAAATATTTGCAACGAAAAGGAACCTAGTTTGAATAATATATGCTTAAAAAGGATTTAGCATATTACAAAGAAATTCATACTGAGAAGGAGATATTTTTTGTTATTTTCTGAGGGAAAAATTGATAACACTTTCAATACTATAGCTTTTTTCATTACATAAAATTATACATTCGCATATTTTTTAAAATTTTATGACATAACAATGTATTCACCCATAATTGAGGCTTGCTTAGTGACTTAAAAATTATTAAATGTAAACTGTGTTGATTAAAAATAATGACATGTAAACTATAGATATTAATTTTCAATTTGCTTGTGTTTTTCCCAATAAATAAATAATCGCAGTTTGGGATATCCATAAAAATAAAAGATATCATACACAAAAAACAAATTAGCATCTGTAAAACCTATAAATTGATTTTTCATCATACTATCCTTTTTTTCCTCGAAGTGAAGGAATTAAATAAATAGAGATTTTTTTATTGGTGGGCAGTCGTATTGCTAAAAATAATAGCTTATTCATTGTTATTTTTTCCCTTTCATTAAAAGTATCACTATGATTTCTAGTACATAGTGTCAGACATACTGACTCCCATTTGACAAACTTATGAGAGAACTGGCGCCATGAAAGCAATAAAAAATACGAAAAAAATACAGATTTTATACAATCTTAAGAGAAACAATATTTTACATCTGTAGAAGAAAAAGAATAATAACGAAATGCCTGGTTTGAGATTATTTATTTAAAACGATTCGATCTATCAATTTTTTTTATCCACCTGCCGTTTGATTACAGGGTTGCCATATTGGCATTCCTAAAAACCAATTTCATAGGATTTTTTTTTACCAAACGATTTTGCTTTAAAATTACTTATCTTTTCTCTCATATTTTGCCTTTTTTTCCATTTAAAACTCTTATAAAATTTGTTAAATTAGTTTTTTTAATTGTATATATATATTTTATACAATAACTATTGTCTATATTCAATCATCTATTTATATACACTTACTAGCTTTATAAATTTTTGAACAGAAATATGAAATATATGTGAGAACTAATCTTTATTAGGATTTTCGGAATTTGTGGGAAATCAGTTTGATGTGTTTTCTATCATTAGGTTAATTTATAACCCAGATAGATAAATGGATTAATATAATCTAATTATTTTCCATAATATGTTTGATTTATTAGTGCAGTTAAAGTGACAGATAGATTACTATTGCCTATTCAAATATATCTCAAATGATCCTATTGTATTTTAAAAGTAATCCTGAAGCAAAAGCTATATGTATATTTGAATAGAATTTTGTTTTAAACGCCGACATATAATATTCTCTTTAATAAAACTCTGTTTCTGTAACAAAAGTAATTTAGTTTCAGTTTTTAAAAAATTTCATACCCTTTTTTAGAAATATGGGTTTAATATGTATTAAGAAATAAGGCATTTTGTTTCATTACTTTCGAAATTTAGATTTGATAATTTATCTCACTAAGCGATAATCATAAAAGTAAACTGCGCAGAAAAAGGCAAAATGTACCACTTTCTTATGTATCGATATTTGAGTAAATTTTTAAGCAGTTGTAAAATAATGTCACAGTAACACTGAAATCTGAGTATAATTTTTAAAATAATTTTAAAATCAATTAATAAATGTTTTTTAAATAATTTTTTAATAATTTTTGTGTGTTTTATACGATGAAATTTTGTTCGATTGGTAGTGCAAGAAAATAAATTTTAAATTGAATAGATGACAAAGGAAATCTTTAAAATTCGATTAAAATAATATAAATAAATTCATTTTTCATAAGGAAAAATATTCAATACAAGTAATCTGTCCAGAATTATCATTTTTATATTTTTGCTTTCTTATATGAAAGAGAAAATATTGGAATCGATGCCAATTAATCTCGTTTAATATTATTATTCATTTTATATTATCAAAACCATTATTTTAAATGCACTTAAAATTTATTTTAAATGCATTTTTAAGAATATTTATTTAGTGTAATTACTACATCGTTTTATGTTATCAAATTTGAAAAAAAGATTTTTGAAAGATCCTTTATTTTCAACCATAATTAACGATTGACGTTCATGGAATTTCTGAGCTGGTTTTAGGAAAAAATCTGGGAATCATTTTTTTAAACCATGATGTGGATTTTGTATTCTTTTGATCAAAACAAACAACTATGCTGCCCAATCTGGCAATAAGTACTTTTTAACAATATAAATTTCTTTTTTTTTATTAAATTATGAAATCAATATAAATTTTTAAAAAATATGAAAAAACATTTAAAAAAATATTTAAGAAACATGATTTGAATTTAAAAGAAAAGACTGAAATTTTGAAAAGATCTGAAAATTTGCCTAAAATGAATTAATATGCCGCTGAAATGAAAATTTCTGATCAGTTTCGTAAGTTGAAAATTTCATAATTTTTTAAATAAGAATTTAGGAAATCATGGGGGTTTTTTGTGAGCAATAAACGTTGATGATTCTGGTGAGAATTAACGTACTGGATAAAGCCCTCTTAACGAACGCCGAAATAACTTGAGCATAAGTTAATTTGAAATAGCATCATTCAACAAATTTTTAAAAAGCATGTTAAGAGTGCTTAGAATATATAAGTGAACTATTATGGAATAATTACAAATAAGCAAAAATTAACGAATATTTTTAATTTTTAAATAATTCATAGAAAACTTTGAAAAAAATATTTTACTTACTTTTCCTAGTGATAAAAATTACACTTATTCTATCTTGTTTTTATCTAATTCGGTTATCATTATCAATAATTAATGTTATCACAATTTTTACTTTCCAAAATGACTACATTAAGTGACAGCTACTGAATTATCAAAAGTTTTTAAATGATGATTCTGTTGAATCTTCTTATTTCTGACCTTCCTGAACCTGAAAAACAAATTTTTTGAAAAAAATCTGTTAGTGAACACGATAGCTCAAAAATCTTAGGAAATAGAGAGATGAGATGTATCAAATTTTGAAGGAAATTCTTTAAAAGGTCGGTCGTCTGTCTGTCTGTAAAGTTTCATGCACAAAAGCTCTATAACTCAAAAAACTCAATGACTTAGAGAAATGAAATACGGGACCCAATTTTAGAATTCGAAAAGTATATTTTTTTGAAATTGTGTAGCAAATCGGTCAAGTGGTTGTTCATCTGCCCGCCTATAAGTTTTCTGCACTTAAATATGTTCCCAGAAACACAATATAAATAAAGGAAATTAAATACCTAATCCTAATAATAGTAGTTATGTGATAAAATTTGGATTCAATCGATTGAGAATAAAAGGTCTTCAAGATAAAAAGATTCTTTTAATATACTATGAAACATTGAATGCTTATCAAAGAGTTTGAATTCACAGTATTTTTGAATGTGCACGATTTTATACTGGGGAATGGGGGATAACATCTGCATTAAGTAGTGTTCCAAAAAGTTTCATGGAAAGAATATCCTTCGGTTTCCATCCATAATTCTATTTCAGCGCGAAGGAGGTATTGGCCATTGATAAATAGAAAGAAATTGAACTCAAGATCAGTACTTTTAACATATTTAAAATCAAATTAATTTTCTAAACTATTTTTAATTGCCACGTTGATTGTGAGTTTCATGCGATTTAAATAAATTCTCTAAACCCATAATTAGATATTAGTTTAATGAGTTTTTTTTTATTTGAGAGGAGTGCCTTGAACTGAAGGTTCTTAACCTCCTTACGCAACAGGTGAATAGAGTAATGGCGTGATGGTAAGATTACTTAGTAAAAAATTATGAAAAGCGATGCCGCTCCTAACATCAGGTTATAGTTTGTTTGTTTTTTTCATGGGAAAATCTATTTAAAAATTACTAAAATATTTTCGTGCAAAAATTTTTTCCATGTTTGAAAGTTCTTATCAGTGAGAAAACTGCAAAAAAAAAAAAAAAAAAAAAAAACGATTTAAAAAAAATCGGTGAGTAAAACAAAAGAAAAGATTAAAATGAAATCTTCTATGAATATTTCAATGTATCATGTCAGAACATCATTTCTTGAACGGCCAAGCACCACGTGCTCGTGCGAGTTAAATAATATTTTTATTCCTTTTAATGATTTCACTGAATGAGTCACTTTAGCATTGCAAACGATCCTAAAACTTTGTCTCGCCTTTATTATTTTAAAAAAATATCCCATTTCCTATTTATTTAATTTTATATAATCACGTGCTCCAAATGACATTTTTCTAGGTTTTATTTGCTGTAGTCATTAACTTATTTTTCTTAATCAGAACTTTTGTAAATGCGATGGCAACGCCTTTACAATTATTAAAAGCTGATTTTTTAATAAAATTGTTCATACAGATAGTAAAATTTCAATTTTTCGCCTACGATATTTTTATCTTCCATCTAAGAATTATGGTTCATTCCCAAAATAATATCACGTTCTGACATGATAAAAAAATTTAATTTAATTTAATTTAAAAAATATTTTTTCCAATAGCATCACACCTGTAGAGTTATGTGTTTATGGGCACTGATTATTAGAATTTAAAGACTATATTGGATATAATTTATCGCATTGATCACCATAAAATAGTGATCAAATTTTTTTTTAATCCGTTAGATTTGAAGTACATTCACAATATGATTTTTTTAAAGGTGAAAAACATTCTGGCACCGTGGAACATTCACCGTGATTTGTTGGTGTCATCGAATACAATTTTCAAGGCAAGCTGAACCTAAAAAAAATTCTTATTCACTTTAAAATCAGTCCACGCGACGCTGGAGACACCCCTATAGACGCACATCAGCTCAATTTGGAAATTTTTGATCACATCACTCCCAGCAACCCAGGTTGTCTCCAACTGATTTCTTTCTTTTAAGGAACATGCAATTTTGACTTGTGTTATTCTGTTTCTTTGTTGATGTACTCCTTGACGTTGTTGCGCAGTGATTTGACTCATTACCCATCTGACAATTTATTATTTTAAAAAATGAATTCTTAACGTTATAAAATGGAATGATGAGTGCCTCGATTTCAATGGCAATTGTCAAATAATCCCATTTTTTGCATAATCTGATTTAATTAATTATGTGTGTATAGTAACTTATGTAACTACGAATATTTGCCAATGATATTCAAGTGGACCTTATTTTCAGAATTGTCAATGATGATTCTTCATTTTTAAAAATTGGTTGTAAAGGTTAATTTTCAAGAATTGTAAAGATTCATATCTTGTAAATACAGCTAATATATGATAGCCTTTTATGCATCTTCAAAACATCCACGATGAATGAAAATTTTTGACACGAGCTACATTAGACACAGAACTAATTTTTATAGTTTGCTGTTGTAACTAATGACACTTACCTTTGGACAAGCGGCTGAAGTAGCATTTCTTGTTTTTGAAATAGCGCCAACTAGGACCAAGAGTACAACTTAGCTACACACTCATCATATTCGCTTGCACAGCCCCTTTTTACAGGGGATTTTACAGGCATTCAAAGATACTCACAGATAGTACAAGGAAGAAAACCATGCCCTAACCGGGACTCGACTCCGGGAAGACCAGACCACGGGAATGACGAGCTACCTGTATGCCAAGACGCCGGCTCAAAACTGCTTAATGTGTATTTTAAAATATTGAAGTAAGTAGAGCTATTAGCATTTCTGCTGCTATAGAACCCATAACTTAGTGCCATTTATAAAAAAAAATTACAAATTGTCTTTACTCTTCGTTTCCCAACCCGGTGGGCACCTCGTAATTGAAAATTAGATACTTTTGGCATGGTGGTTGGATCTCGCCAACCTGGAGGGTACGCTTATCAGTGGGTATGGGCTCCTTTCATCGATAGCGGGACGTGCTTCCTACGGGAAGGATTGTACCGTGGCCGGTGATGGCCTTTAGGACTCAACCACTATTCCCACCAGTATTGCTGTTACGATGGTCTGGCCATTCAGTTTTATGGTTTAAATCTCTGTGCCTTCATGGAGAGTCGAAGAGTCTGATATGACTTATGACATAATTTCTTTTAAATACAAAAAGTAATTTAGATCGACCTGGGTAATAACTGAAAGCCGTTTATTAAAATTTGCTTAAAAAGCTTAACAAATCGAAAATTAATGATAGTGATGCCGACTCAATTAGGATAGTCGCATTTCGAATCTTACATATGAATCTAATGACATCGTCCGGGTCATAAAAGTCAGAACAGAAACAATCTGGGATTTTATTGCAATTTCTAGATGGCATAATAAACTAATTCAAGGTGATGAGGAATGCTGCTAAACAGATGAATGGCTAAGCTGATTACACAATTCCCCGCAAAATGCGTCATTATCTTAAAAAAATTATTTAATGTTTTTTTTTCATATCGAATGCAATTTACACGAAGAATAATAAAAATCTCATAAAATATATTTTTATTACAAATCGCGGTCTAATGTGTACGAATTTTATGTATTTAAGAGCAATACGATGTTATTCATATGAATTTTTTTAAACATTTTCACAAATTTTAAATAATAATCCGTTTTATATAAACTCTAAAGATGATAAAAATAATCCATTATCATGTGAGAACCTGTTGTTGTTTTGGTTAGGAAGTTTTGATGTCTCCGAAATTTTAGGGCAAAAAAATATTTTTACCTGCTTTCTCCAGCATTGCATTGTTATTATGTATGCATCTTTGAAAGCAGATGCCGTTTTAAAAGGTTGACCTGCTTTTACCAGTATTGCTTTATTATTACATATGCTTCTTAGACGGCAGATGCGTTCTTAAAAGGTTGATGAAGAACTGGGGCATTCTAATTGTTATTTCACTCAAAATCGGTCGTGCACCAAAATTTATTTTGCCAACTACAACATTTTTAAATGAAAGTTTTAAAAAAAATTATAATTACACGCACGCACGCACGCACACACACACACATGGTTAGAGACCCAAAAAGAAGTCTTGTGATTGTTTCAATCCAGTTTAAACTGGTTAATGACAATTAAATTAAGATAAATAATGTCTTGAAATAATAATGTTCTTACACCTTCGATATCTTGAAGTTTACGACCGAAGATTTTATTTTAATTTTGCTGTTATTATTAATATTTCTAAGATTTTTCTTTAAAATAGTAAATTATCTGTTACACAGAATCCTAGTCTGTTGGATATGTCTTTTTCTTCCCTCTTCTTCACCCCCCTTCTATTTTCTGAAACTTTTCCTATCTCTCATCAATAATTTCTTTCTTAATTTTGTGCTTATCTATATATATTTTCTCTAGCCTTGAGAAGTAAATCTTTTTATTCTTATTTATTTATTTTGTCTATGTTATGGCTTCCTGGAGACGATTTAAATCGTAGGATTATTTCAGCCAAATTTAAGATAATTGTACAGTTTAGAAATAGTAAATAAAATAAAAAATACTTTTCTCATTTTGGCATTAATTTGGATGATAGGAATAGGAAAATAAATTAAGGGTCTGGAGTGTTAAAAAATTGTTCAAATGGTGACTTTGACTAACCATGAAGATTTTATTACTACCGTTTCCTATACAACTTGGCCTCACAAAATAATTTATTAAATTATTATCAAAAGAAGTAGAAATATTAAGTACTTTTATCAGCAGTTCCAAAATTTATATTTTGTTACGCTAAAAGAAAGAGTATTCGTAAGATTTGACATCAAGAAAATAATGTAGGATGAAAAATTTGAATAAATTTTGAGATAAACTTAAAAATAAGGTAAATGGATAAAAAAACTTCCAAAGAATAGTTTTCAAACTACTTATAATTAACTTTTGGAAAGCGCAAAGATTCAAACTAAAATTTTGTCTACAAAAATCCTAACTAAAGATCCAATTAGATTAGAATGTAATATAATTTTAAAAGTTCATTTTTCTCATCTGATCTTAACTATTATTCTGAAAATTTCTTTGTAATTAGCTTGGAGGATAGTGGAAGTTTTCAAAATATGAAATAGCGACATCGTATGATGATATATGCACTACACAGTATATGGAAAAGCGACATCCGGGAAAATGGAATATTAGTATGATTTCTAGTTTTTGATGAATATCGGGAAATTATCTGTTATTCTCAACTTATCAAAAAGAAGTTTTGAGAAAAAGTCGTTGCTACTACTGTTCATTCACAGATTATGAAACTTTCAACGGTTTTGCGCATGCGCCAGGTTGAGTTTATTTTGTCAGAAAAGGGATGAGAGATAAGATGAAGGAAGAGGTGTTTACATTTAGCAACAGGAAAAACTTAGGTTATTCACGAATTTTGGTCGATGTAATATCTACTGATCTTTCTGCTTACCACACCTTAGTGGCACCGAGTGGCAAAAAATGCTAGTCTCGGAAACCAGAAGCAGTAACTGAGAATGTTTTTTTCATAAATTTATTTATCCTTCGTATCATAACAGTTGGTATACAAGACCAAAAGATATACATGTAATGTTTAAAAAAAAGAAAGAAAATCTCAGAATAGTTTCAATTATTTAACCTCAAAATATAAAATTGTTTTAAGAAAACCGCCTACATAAAAGGGGAAAAAATAAATTCCATTTTTGGAATTAGTACTGAAAATCAATGATCAAAATTAAAACGTTTATCAAAAAATAATTCTTTCAGATCTGAGTTTTAATACGAGTCATAAAACTTATTATTTCATAAACTTGTTTTTAAAATTTTTTAGTCTTAATAGTGGAAATTACATTTCCCCTATGATATACACAATTAAATAAATGTATCATTTTGAAAAGTATATATGCGAAAAAACTTTTATATCTTTGTTAGACTCAAAAAGATACGTTTCATTTGACAACATTCAATTATCGAATTCATTCATAACAACTCTAATGAGCTACAATGCAAATTTGATTTTTTTTTTCATAAAAATTAGTAATACTTCTTTTCTTTCATCTTAGCATTGCTTTTATGATTTTATATAGTGAATACAGCATCTTAATCAAACTCAATATCTAAATCATCTATTTGAATTTCACCAATAGTTTTATGTTGCATTAATTATGCCACATTTATCCCTTCTTTGGTTCTTAATAAAATCAAGTTAAAATTGTAATAGAAGAATGAACAACAAGTAATTAAAATTTTTAAAAATGATTTTTCTTTTTCTTTTTTTTCTTACATATTACTTTTTGTTTTCAAAAATTACGATTCCTGGTTAGGCTTTTAAAATAGCATTTTTAGAAGCGGTATAAAATGATGAAAAGATATCTATTCAAAACTATTAAAAAACTATATAAAAAAGCAAGGTTACAAACACAAAACATATCTTATCTCTCTTAATGGCAGAATTATTATAATGGAACCTCAAATGCGCATATATATATATGCTAAAATACCATAAATAGCGATAGTAATATAAAAGAAAAGAAAGAAGTAGAAATTATTTTTGGAAGAAAAAAAAAGACTACAATTTTTCTAACCATTGAGGCAAATGAGGAACGAAATGTCAAACTCACATCTGCCATCTGTTATTAGTTTTAAAAAAGTGTTTGTTATACAAAAGAATTATACATCAAAATAATATCGTTTGCCATTGATTAAAAAAATGTTTGGTATGCAAATGTGAGATTCAGTAGGATGACGTCAGACTTGTTTTCAATTTTGAAAAGTTGTTTACAGAAAACTGGGTCAGATCCAACGAATTTTTTTTTGTTCGCTTGTTTGTTTTAAAGAGGATGTTTTTCTTTTACATTAATTTTTTAAGGCTTCTACTTTCGAATTCCGAAGTGTCGAACAGATTGAATGGAGAGTTGGGAACGGCTTAGGAAAAGCGTTTTAAATGAGATTTGAGATCTTGAAGCAACAGAGCATCAGTTTTTGTATCGTAATGGACGGAAAAGGCTCTCAAGAAACTAGATAGAGAGATTTGAAGTAACTGTAAACTAAGTATTTAATTGCTTCTTGCGAACTAAACGTATTTTCTTATTTGATGAATTTTAATTCAAACATGAAAAAAAAAAGAATCCAGAAGAAAAAAACTATTTATTTTTAAGTTCTCCAAGATGAAGAAAATGAACATAAGAACATTGTTATTGGTGAAAATTGTTCTAAAGAAGTTCGTTGGTCGCCTCGAGATTTCAAGCCCATCACAAATTCGAAGATTTTCCAATTTGTGAATCCTTTATCAATAAATGAAGAACTAAATATTCTACCAGAGATAAACCAAAAGTGAGGTAAGTGAGCTTTTTTCTACTTAAATATATTGATTTTTGCACAAATATGTTTAGAAATTTAATTTAACTAACTTATGAATCAAAGATGGTAGAGCAATCGTAAGATTTTTTATAATTAATAGCTTTTAAAAGCTAGTTTTTTTAATGATCAAATTTGATTTATAAAAAACGAATATTGTTAGGAATAAATCAAAAATGTGTTTAAATGCAATATGGTGTGATGAAATGCTACAGAACGGAGAGGCTGTAAAGTTGATATCGTCATCAAAATGTCTAATAATCAATTAATTAATGGCTGATAATTAAAATTTATTAATTAAATTTTCTAATCTGAAAAGGTCACTTAGCTTGGAAATTACATCGGGTAAAATTAAAATATCTGACATTGCAAAATTATTTTGTGCCTTCTTAAAAAAATCGGCAAAATGTTATTTACGTATTATACCGTCTTCGCCAACGGCTTAGTAACTCATTGGCGATGGATTGAAATTTGGCGATAAAGATCAACAAATTACATCATTGCCGAATTGCCATAATTGGCGGTTTAACGACTCATTGGCGACGACTTCAAATTTGGCGATAAAGTTGGACGCTATAATACGTAAGTACCGACAAAATTTGCCTTCAATGCATTTTAGAAAAGTTCAACAAGCATATTATAACTTCATTACAGCTTTTAGATATATGCAAATGTTTTCTTCGGTATTATGGCAATTTTCTCGTTCTGCCATTAACGATTCTTCTCGATGAATTTTCCAAAAAATCAGTATCATGTTTTTCAGTTTTCAGAGCTTTAAAATAAATCTCAAATAGTTCCAAAAAAAGGGAGGAAGTGAAGAATATAAAATGTATAAGTGACAATGGATTAAAGTTAATGGTTAAGTATATCGAAAATCATTTAAGAAAAGCAGGGATTAAATTTTGATGTCCAAACAATTATTTACTGGAAACGAACGACGAGGCGAAGAGATCCGACACTATCACAATTGAAGGAATAGAACCATACTTAATGTAGCGAAGTCGCCTGAACCATTATGAGCTAAGATTATATACTGTTCCTCTTTATAATGAAATTATAAAATATGTAACAATAGAATATGCCTTTTCATAAAGATCTCAACAATTAAAAGTAAAAAGTAAAGTCCTTGAATATTTTTGCGAACTTAGTAAAATTATACTCACCAAAAACAATGAGAAAAATTTAATGGTGAAGCAGAAAGTAATATATTAGTAGGTCATGAAAAATAAATAAAAGGATATAGCATTAGGAATTCAGCTTGTTTTTTATTAGGGAAAATTTGTATCTGGGACAGAATTCTCTTTTAAATCCTAAAGTTTTATATTTATGCAATCACAGACAAATGTTTTCGAGTAATGTAATGCTTTTAGATGGCTTTAATTCAAATATTTATGAATTGAAAACGGATATATTCTGTACATTAGAGAAAAAAATGCAAAAAAAATTACTATAAAAGTAGAAAAAAATTCTATTATTTTCCCAGAATGAGAATAACTGTAAACTGTAGCTTAAACAATGCAAAAAAGTATGCTGCAAAAGTTAAAATTTGGCTTTTAATCCAAAAGGATTGACTTTAAAGTTAGGGCATAATTTTGCAGAGTGAATCGCTAAATGTTTCATGTCGTTTAAATTATAATTTTAAAACTCTAAAATAAAAAAAAATGGTTACTTTCATCTGCATTATTGTTCAAACATTATTTGAAAATGAAATATATTTACATAAAAATAAGATTGTTAATTTCGAAATTTAACGTTATGGTTTTAGGACCAATTAAAATGTCTGTAATGGTTCTAAAATGCTAAAGGGAAATTCATTTATAAACCCGAATAGAACAATAAAGCAGCTAAAATGGAATTTTCTTCTATTATACTAAGATCAAGAAATAGAAAAAATTCCATTTGTCTAAGAGGGTGAAGAATTAAATGATATATTTTTTCGAACTTAAATGCTGTTAAATTTATTTATTTCAAAGATATATACTTTAAATTACTGGTCTGAAGATATAATCTGTTATATGTGAGTCGCTTTATCAATTCACCGACACACACACACACACACACACACACACATTCAGATTCAAATTTATATACATATATAAATCCAGATTCAAAATTTCATTTTTAGATTAAATAATTTAATTTGAAATTAAAAATGTAACTTTGTTGAAAAACGGAATGTTCTCAAAAAATGACTATCAATACTTTTCGTTCAATTAGAATTTGGGAGAAGAAAAATATCTTGTGCTTAAAGTGCAGTTTTTTATTTTTTAATAGTATCATAAAGATTGATTCTCCAAAAAAAAACGAAAATTTAATTTGAAATTTAAATTTTGTCTTAATTATTAAATCTGAATGTTTTTCCCAATGATCCTTAAGCTTACGAGCAGGGATAGATTTAGTATATAAATGAAAGTTGATTAACTTGCCTCTCAGTCCCAACCAAACCAAAGAAACAAAAAAAAATCCAAATGAAAATTTATGATACCTAGATATGTAGTCCATAATCCTTTACCTTTCACATCCTCTGTTTAAGTCAAAAATCCAAAAATTCTCTACACTGTATCATCTGCATAGTGAAACATTTCGACCGAGTTAGTCCTAATTATTGTATTAATTTCGAAAATTTTTATCTCATATGGAGTAAAGCGGCCTCTAGACAAATCACTCATGATAATCTGCACCATAACTTTTTATTTCGTGAGATATTACTAATTAAAATTTTGATACTTTGAAACATAGCTTACCAATCAGAAATATCTGCTATTATTCCATTCCATCCATTGTAATCTTAAAAACAAATTTGAATTCAAATAATTTTTTGATCATTGAAGACGGAATTACAGATTTTTTTTTCTTATCATAAAATAGCATAATAATAATCGAAAATGCAGGATATGATGTTTAGCAATATTATTAATAACTCTAACACAATTAAGAATTGAAGGTGATATTTTTTCCAAATGTAACTGAAAAAATCAAAATATAAATTCTTCAGTTATGTCAGAAATCGTTATAAAAAGTATTTAATAGAAAAAAGAAAAAATACAGACGATAATTAGTTTTTTCAAATAGTTGTAAAATGCAGGCGATAGATTTTAAATGTTTGCCGGCTGACATATTTTGGCTTTTCAGTAATATATTTTAAAGTTTTGAATAAATTGTGTGTATTTTATTTATAAAACATTTTTGATGTATTTTTTTCTTTTGGCAATATTTAGAAAAGAATATTTGGTATATTTTTTTTAATAATATTTTTTGCATGTATAATTAAGTACGCATAATTTGGCAATTAATGCTGAATAATGCGATAACAATAAATGCATATGTATAATTGCTTTAATAAAAAAAATTCTTACTTTATATTATAAGTTAAAAAATTTAATCTGAGCAAGAATAGTGTTTTACGTTACAAAAAATAAATAAGCCTAAAAATTTGGTGCATTTTATCTTGCTAACGTTTATGAATCAACAGATGGCAGCACACATACTACTAAAATTTCCTAATTTTCCCATTTTTTAAATACATTTTTATCAAACTTTTAAACCCTAGCAGAAAATCTTCCAATCAGATGGTTCTGCCCTTTATTTTATTAAAAAATATTTAAAAATATTAAACTTATTTTTTTATTTTCAAATATATTTTCATTTTTCTCTTAAAGCAATTATATACAATAAAATATTTGTTAAATTGTATACGGGATTTGTTAAATTGAATAAGATAGAAGTCTCAATAAATCAATTTTTATTCAAGAAGGATAGTAGTAAAACTATTTCATTCGCTGTTTTTAAATGTTGATAATCAACTCTTCCCATAAACCAGAAAAATATCAATCAAATTTTCAAAAAAGTATTCAAAGAAGAAGAAAAAAAAAATTCTACCCCAAAAATAATTTATTCGCTTATTAACCGCTTTCGGCTGTCTGTTTATTATTTTTTCAATGTAAAAGAAAAAAGCAACTAAAACAAGTAATTTAATTACTTAAAATACATTTATTGTTTGAGTTCATTTAAATATAAAACGTCATAAGTTTATACAGAAAAGTTTGTTTTCGAAACAAAATTATTCGTCATCAACTTTTCATAAATGCATAGTGAGAAGATTAGAAAGATGTAAAATTTAGTCCTTAAAGCAAGGGGGTGGGGAAATGTTATCCATTCCAATACAAACCTGGTAACCAATCGGGATTTGTCAATTCAAAATTGGGGTTAAAAACGCCATTGATTTTTTTTAATTGTTAAAAAAAAAACAGTAAAAGTAGCCTAAACTTTTGAATTCTAGTCATCACATGCTGCTTTCAATTATCTGAAAGAGAAAAAAATATTTTAATTAACAAGATGTATTCCTGTCGATGCAATATGAAAGAGTAAAAAAAAAATTTAAAAAAAAGCAGAGAAAAGGAAAGGAAAATAAGCAGACAAACAAATCAGAGTAACGATCTATCCTTTCCGGATAAAAAAATTAAGACAAAAAAAAATTAAAGGCTCCAAACATTGTAGAATGATAATATTTTAGAATTTATTTATTTCTCTTTACTTTATTACAATATGAAGAATACATAATATATTCTTCATAATATATTAACAATATAGAATTCAATGAAATCGAAATGGTTGAAATCAATAAGGATTATATTTGCCAGGTAAAAGATCAAAATAATAATTAAATAATCAAAACTTTGTATTGATAATATTTTAGAACTGATTGATCTGTATTTTATTTTTAAAATATATTCAGGATTAAACTAAGCTAAAGTTTAATTTAATATCGTTATATCGCTTATGTATAATGTTTTGTGTCGTACATCATATGTTGCAAATCGTGTGTGTTTTTTATCGTATATATAAAAGCAATTATTTCTGATTTGAAAATATTATTATAAAATATACTTAAATATACTCCAAAAATATGTTAAATCTAGAGAAAAAGTGTATAAAAATAAAACTAATAACATTGTGGGGGGTGAATTTTAAATTAATATAAAAAATATTTTGTACACTGCTATACTGCAACATTGAGGATATAAATTATATTCCTCGATTAATTTATTTAATTTTAATTTTTGAAAAACTTTTCCTTAAGGGTCTTTTTTTTATTCAAGAAGCAACTAACTACCAAATTCCACTATTAATCTTGTAAAGATTGTTTGCATGAACATTAAACTTTTATTTGTACATAATATGCTAATATATAGACATTATCATATTAAAGCAGTTATCAACTAGTTGGCTATCAGATGGAGCTGAGGAAATTATAATTTAATGGCCTTTTATTTGATGTAACAAAACACATTCAGGTCTCTGCATGTAAAGATGAACTCTGCTATGCTACTTCTTGATTAATCATTTGTTTTCATTCTTCGATATCATTTTCATTTGTTTCCTCTTGGTCTCATTAAGAAGCTAAATAAGGTTCAAAACACAAAGCATCGTTTTGAAAATAACTTGAAAAATATTTTACAGGTTTAACGAACGAGCCATGTATTCATGTAGCTCGCAAATTAAACTAAAAGTATTAAAATCAATTAAATTTCAGATAAAAATAAGTAAATCTTGAACTATTAAATCCTTGTTTCTACAAATATTAATTATCGTAATATTTTATAGATAATTAACTAATTAAATTTTAGGTTTTTTTAATCTTATCTTATCATTTTATTATCATCAACATCATCTTTTTGTTGTTGTTGTTGTTGTTTTCAAATAACAATTCTGAAATAATGAATTTCTTCAATTACTTCGAAATTTATTTTGACCTTCTTTTTTTTCAGCTTTCGGATATATCCCTTTCGGTTTATTAAATTTGTTTGTTTTCTGTTACATTAATAATTTTAAAATAAACTCTTATTGTCTACAATTTTTTAATTGATTTTTAAGGATAAATTGATAAACATGAACTAAATGGTGTTACTGCTTTGTAGGAAGCAATACAATGCAATAGCTATCTATAATAACAAATCAAACTCGCAACCAAATAATGAAAATAAAAATTAAGTTTTGTTTGCAGAGTTCATCTTCTACTTAATTATTTATTTAATTGACAAAAAATTCTGAAATTTTTTAAAAAAATCTTTGATCCTAAAAAAGTTACTTTACTAAAAAATAGATGGCAGCTCTAAACATCAGATTCTTCAATTCGAAAGAGATAGGTAGATTTTTACTAGCATCTCGCTTTATTTCTAAATTATAATAAAGGAATCTTACCAAGATATGAATTAAATAATGTATAAACAGTTTCGTACATCTTTCACTTATGCATAAAAGTCATCATAATTCTGTTTTTTCATCGTCAGTAATTTCAGTTTGTTTCATTTGAAATAAAAATGCTTACATTTTGGAATGAGGATTTTTGATTGCTCATGTTCATCCTACAGATAATAATACAAAATCAAACACTATATATATTTATTTGTCCTTTTTAATTTTTATATTTGCTTTTTTGAATTCATATGCATACTTATTAACAATGTATCCTTTATTTTTTGTCCACCTTTTTTACTTTTATATGTACAAAGAGTGAACACATAAACTATTTGTACACTGTGTAAACCCAAACTACTTAATAGATTTTCTCTAAATTTTGTGTAAAATGCTACAGAGTAGAACAAAATATTTAAGTCAAAATTTTGTAGCAGTAAAATAAATAATTTTTTCGAGTAATTATAACCTATAATGCTTATACTTATCCATCGTATGAACTGAATGATTTATAGGTATTTTAATTATTTAGCCAAAGCATCATCAGTAATGATATCATTTGTATACATATAAAATAATTTCTCAATTGAAATAAAAGTCAGTCATTTAAATTATGTTGCATCTATTTCCTATTAAAATGGTGGACATCACTGTATTATAAACTTCGAACCGAGAAGATGTAAATAAACTGGAGAACATGAAAACAGCTATTGTTTCTATTGTTGTTGTTTCTAATGGTACTTGTCATAGACAAGCCCGCTGACGAAGTTATAATTTTAAGCAAACAGAGTGTCTCTTGTTTTTCAATATCGCCCTCTAGGGCCAAGAGTATGTCTTAGCTAACTCACGCGTTACAATCCTTTTTTTTTGGGGGGGGGGACTTTATTCATACACAGATCGTAATTCAGACTTGAATCAGAGAGTCATCACCTCTGAATCAGTATCCCTAGTGGTATTACTCTCGACATGGAGAATTTTGGTGACCACGACAGATTTATATGTGCACCAGCCACCATACATACGGAGAGGCTCCGGTAGTCGAGATGCGAATCTAGCCTCCTACCTACTCGTCCCTTAATGTTTCTATATATGTCTCGTCCTTAACCTGCCTCGTCCCTTAATGTTTCTATATATATCTATTGCTACTGTTCCTAAAAATCATTTATAAATTTATTTCCAATCTAAATATTACAACTATGATTAGTATCGAGTAGTAATTTCCAAATTTAAAAGCGATTAAGTCATTTTTGAGAAATTACAGAGAACGTAAAAAAATGCATAGTTCAGCAATATCAGCAAAAAAACAACCTACCACTCGAAAATTCGATTTAAAACTATTAAATACTGAATAAAATGACATATCATAAAATGAAAAAAGGAAATTAAAACATTAAAATTTATTGTGAAAAATAGTTAATTTACAAAAATAAAACTTATTACGGCCAAGAGAGATGTAAATGAATATTAAATTATTTGTCCACTCCTCCCATGCTTAAAATTCTTTAGTTACAATATTACTTGCACACAGTTTTATAAAGATTGATTAATTATCTAAAAACATGTTTAGTAAGAGTTCAATAGAATTTCAGTTACCTTAATTCCGTTATCCTGATCGCGTTTAGGGGGGGGGGGCGGGTCCTCAAACCAAATGTTCTGAAATTAAATTGAAATAAAGATTAAAATGAAATCTTCTATGCATATTTCAATGTATCATGTCAGAGCATCATTTCTTGAACGGCCAAGCACCACGTGCTCGTGCGAGTTAAATCATATTTTTATTCATTTTAATTGTTTCATTGAATAAGTCACTTTAGTATTGCAAACGATCCAAAAACACTTTGTCTCGCATTGATTGTTTTAAAAAATATCCCATTTCCTATTGATTTCATTTCACATAATCACGTATTCAAAATGACATTTTTCTAGGTTTTATTTGTTGTAGTGATTAACTTATTTTTTTTAAAAATCAGAACTTTGGTAAATGCAATGGAAACGCGTTATTCAAAGCTCATTTTTTGCTCGTACAGATAATAAAAGTTTTATTTTTCACCTATGGAGTTTTGTTTACACGAAAAACCTCATCCCCAAAACAATATCATGTTCTGACATGATAAAAAGCAGTTATGCAACTGATTTTAGTGCAAAATGCGAATATATATATATATATATATATATAGAAAAAACGTTATTATTACAATTATTAAATTAATATGATATGAACAAATCTTTACTTTCTAACAAATAAATACTTTTTCCCTCACTTTCCTCAACTCCGCAATTATTCAAATAATAAATTATGAAAATCTGATCCTGATCCCAATTAATCCTGATAAATGGACGCCTATTTTACTTTTATTGTTAATTGAAGAGGTATGTATTTTTTTAAAAAATATCATTTGATGGAGGCACCCTACCTCTTAGACTTTGACTAGTAAAATACTTACAAATCAAAATAAACATATTTATACAGAAAAATAAATAATTGTAAAATGTATAGTATTAATTTATATTTTATTTTAAGCAAATTTTTAAACTTTGCTTACTATAATAATAATAATAAAAGAGCAAAACAAAAATAAATATGTGTATTACGGTATTAATTTCAGTATTAGGTCTAGTGTATATTGTCTATTTTTATATTAAATAAGTAAAAAAATGGATTATATATAATCCTGATGCTACCATTCAAAGAACTATTTTGAAAAAGCAACAATAATAAAATTTTAAGCGTTAATTTAGAGAACGAGGTATGGGTCGCGGCGAGGTATGGGAAAGGGAGCATTCATACACCTCACTGATAATACACAGAACAACCATGCCCTGACCGGGACGCCCAGAACACGAAGAAGAAGCGCTACCTCTGTGCCAAGACACCGGTGCAATTTGGTTGCTTTATTATTCCGTAATCATTTTGTCAGCACTCAAATTCCTTGAAAATTTGATCAGGCTCAAAATTATTTAAATCTAGAGTTCTTAAATTGGTTAAAAACCACCCCGGTGAGAAGGTTAACGTACAGAAGAGGCAAGAATTGAACATGTATATTAGACTGGATTACTGAAAACCACTGTACGTTATTTCAATGTGATACAAGAATGGCTTATTTTTATTAATAACTAATATACCTTCACATAAAATGACGTATCTAATACACACATTGTATAACTGATTTTTTAAAAATTTAAATCTGCCATCAAAAGAAAGTATTAAGAATTTAAAAATAAAAGAATCAATTAGAAACGTTTAAATATCCGAGATGCTACTAATATTATTATAAGAATCAAGATAACAATAAATATCTAAAACAAGAACTGACATCTAATTATGAGTTAAGTAAAATCCTAAATCATAGGGTTAAAAAAAATGTCAAAAAACTTCTTTTTTCCTCCCAGTTAAAAGTGATGCGTCAAATTACGAAGTAGAACACCTCAAAAATAAAATATTTTCTACTGAATCCAATAGATGGCGCTTAAGGCTCAAGGAGTGTTAAAAGTTAAAATGTCAGTTGATTAAATATTCAATAGATGGCAGTAGGGTGCCTGCATTTTCTGTAGGTCACTAGGTTAAATTAATCATAACTGTGACAAATGTCAACGATAGAAATGGACTGTGACTCAATAAGATAATGAAAACATGTAACATTTGAAAAAAAAAAGTCATTTTCTTTTTCAATTAAAGCTCTAAGTCCAATCGAGAGTATTTCAGTCATGAATAATGAAAAAGTACTAAAGCAATAAAATTATGCTATTTCGTAGCAAAATTGCAATTTTTTTGTTCACAAATAAACAACTTAAAATATTATAAAGTGAATAAATATAATTTAAACAGTTTTATAATTACTGCTTACAGTAGTTACTGCCTACAATTATTCTATGGAATATCGAGGAAAATTCAAAGAAGGGTGTTGATGACCCCGGCATCTAGCTTGGGGTAGGGTGGGAATATATAATATCAGGGCGTTAATTTATTTTTGTAAAGTTAAAAAATAATAGTAGGCGCGATGAACATACTTTAAACTGAGCATCATTTATCTCGTGTGCTAAGTTAAATAAATAATTTATAAAAAATACACACTTCTTTACTTTTTTATTCAGAATTAAAATAAATAAATTTACACGTTAGAATTGTTTGAAGTGCAATATACAATGTTTCAAGTCCTTGTGCAAACAAATTTTTTTTGGTCGACTCAAGTGTCAACCATTATATTGCGATCATTATCCCCCCCCCCCAAGATGATGGGGTTTTAATATTAGCCCTATTTTCAAAATAATCCTAATTAATAATGTATGCCTTTATGGACACCGTATTTCCTACAAAAGACTATTAGAAAAGAAAATACTACATAAATGCACATTTGCAAAATAATGTCTAAGCTCATTGCTTCTGACTAGAAATTTTGCATGTAGAGAATTTAATAGGAATTATAATTTGATCGTATTAATAAAAGGAAAGTGATGGGAAAAGGTCGATTTCTTTTCTTCAGGAGCGAAAAAGGATTTATGTTGGGGTGCAATGGGTTAAAAGATTTTGTCGAGCTTTAACCGGGTATTGTTATTGCGTGAAATAGAATGGCATTGAAAATATACAAGCAGTTATTACTTTCCCATTTACGAAATGTACAAATAGAAAGTATTATTGCTAAAAAAAATTTGACCTCGAGCTGTTGATGTGTCTTTACATTTTACTCAGAATCCATCAAAGACATTTTTGGAATTAGTCTGACTGTCAGTCTGCTATGTATTCCCATTAAATTGAAAACTGGTTCCTACTGATCCTGAGAAAAAGAGAGTGTTGTAGTATTTTGTTTATCTGTGAATACGTCCGGGACGTGACTAAGGCAGGGGCATACGGGGCAGTTGACCCGCGCCCTCGCATAAGTGGGGGCCCCCAAATCGAATATGAATTTTATTTTACATTTCCTACTTTAAAGAATGTTCTTCATTACTAAAGTAGTGAAGCAGAGGGGGTCCCAAAAAGTTTTTGTCCCGGACCCCAACTAGGCGAAGTTGGGCCCTGAATACGTAAATTATTAAAATACAGTACAATCCCAATAATCCGGTTCCCAATTATCCGACTTCCGAGTTATCCGTCCTAATTTTCCTTTATCGTGAGAAATGAAAAAGGCAAAGCATTGCAATAGCACCATTGCGAAAGCATTGAAAGCAGGCATCTGTTTTGATGAGCCACGAACGCTTGAAAGGTGGATGTCCAAAATTTATCCTCGGTCTATTCCCTAAAATCATTGAATTCAAAACGATCCTTATTGAGTCACGACATGAGGAAATCGAGTGGGTGTAGAGCACCCGTTCTTATGGACTTGCGTTGGAGGATTTGCTTCATCTCTTCGCTCCTGTGTCTGTTTAATAGATTCTTGAGACGCAAACTTTTAAAAAGCAAGTAATCGAAGGAAAAAATGCTCTTAGGAAGGTACTCTGACTAGTTCAATAAATTTGATAATGGATATTTATGGACGATGCCCTAGGAAGCTAAGAATATTACAGCTTTCTGCAAAGAAAAGAAATTTTGGCAAAAGCCATAACCTCATTTAGTTAAGAGTCGAAAAGAAATTCTAAATGTCTAAAATATGAATCGGGTCGATAAACATTACTTTCAGAGTTGGAAGGCATAATCTGTGATTCAACTGTTGACAGGACAGCAAGATGTTGAGGTGAATTCAAATTAATATTCGAGAATTTGTAATGGCAACGGGACAGCAGTGAGGCAGTAGAATTCAAGACATTAAACATTGAAATGGATAGTTCTTTTGAGTGATATCAACTCACGAGTTTGTTCCTTTGAGTGTTTTTTTCATGTGAGCAAATGTAGAATTGTAATGGGAGTAAATTTAAATTCATTTCCTTTTTCCCCATTCCATGCATACAAAACTTATTTAATATACGTAGTTTTTTCCTGTAAATAATAAGAAAATCTACGTTCTACATATTGTTTACGTTAGAATATTTTTTAGAAAAATTGCTTAAACATACTACTTTTATAACTCGTAAATTTTGTCTTATTTTCATATTCGTACTCAAAAAACACTTTTATAATTTCTCATTCAGAATATAATGAATTGTTGACATAAATTTCAAGATAATTAACTTATGGTATATCATATTATATCAAACTATATGATATGATAGAGCGACGGTATATGGATTTCCTACTCACCTCGACTGTATATGGATTTGGTATATGGATGGTATATGGAGGACGGTATATGGTATACGAACCTTCTCACCGTGATGGTATATGGATTTAAACCACGAGGGCTGAAAGACCGGGTCGCCGCTACAGCAACATTGGCTGGAACTGTGGTTGAGTCCTAAGGGCCATCACAGGCTACATTAGAACCTTTCCCGTAGGAAGTATGTCCCGTCATGATGGGAAGGACCTATCCCCCCATCTATTAGTGTACCCTCCAGGAAATACCCTCCAAGAAACCGTAAAACTGAATGACCTTACCGTCGTAATAGCAACTCTGGCGGTAACTGTGGTTGTGTCCTATGGGCCATCACCGGCCGTGGACGACCCTTCCAGTAGGTAGTACGTCCCATCATTGATGGGAGAAGCCTACTTCAAACTATTAGAGTACCCTACAGGGTGACGAGATCCAACCACCATGCTGGAAGCATTTCATCCTCATTTCGAGCTGCCTCCCGGGGGATATTAATTTATAGTATAAAAGATTTCATTCTATGTAATGATTTGTTACATTTTTACAAGAAATAATATCGAGAAAAATCGATATTATTGCCCAGAGTTCGGATGCTACAGCGTTCCCTTCCTATAAGAGTATTTGCTTACTTTATTTAAATATGGAATTATGAAATAAAATTAATTGTAGCGTGAAAAGCAATTATTCTATTTTTAAATCTTAACTGTTAATCGACCACTTAGGAAAATATGTATTTAAATTGTCATAAACAAATGTATATACTATATATAAATGGTATATAAATATAATAATTAAACAATTATTAGGCAGGGGTAAACGGGGCAGCTGACCAGGGCCCCAATATAAATAGTGGCCCCTAAATCGAATAGAAACTATATTTCACGTTTCCTTCTTTAAAGAATTTTCTTCATTACTAAAGTATTGAAGCAGAGGGGCTCCCCAAAGAAATTTTTTGCCCCGAGCCCCAACTGTGCTAAGTCGGGCCCCTGACAATTATTATATGAGTATAATAATTATTATTTCATAAATTCTTCATAACGCAACCTGCTGTACTTTTTTCCCATGACGCGTATACTCGTCAAAAACGATTAATTGGTTAAAATGAGCTACATGGAGAGTGGCTGTTATCTATCTCATAATTTATTAAGAAACACTATTTTTTATCAGTTTTTAATGAATGAAAGGCAGATTCTGCTATCAAACTTCGCTGATCTATCGAAAAAACTGCGACTGATTCAGCTCATTTCCGGAGTCTAAACTGTCGAAAAGTTTAATTAAGCCCTGCGCAGAATTCGAAATCGGATCCGCGGCTTATCGGGGCTCTGGAAAGTGCGCCGATAAAGGCCGTCGGTTATCGACTCGGAGGTTAGAGCAGATTCACTTTCTCCCATCACCCGATAACGGGGAAACAATGTGTCGGTCCAAGGTCGAGAGGGTTCGCGCGCGATTTTATCGATGATGACCCCGTTTCTCTGATGCGATTCCAAACCCTTCAGTGGAACGCAGGTGCACCCACTTCAGGATGGCTCCACAGCCCTTACGTGCCATTGTTTGAGGAGATAGAATATATCTTTTTGGAGTATCGAAACCAACAAATGGTTGAAAGGCTGCTCTAAGGAATTTCAGCCCTTTTATTTCGTATTTTTAATCCATCTTCTAAGAAGGGGGGGGGAGAGAAAATCGCTATTGTTTAGAGAAGAATGTTTATAAATTTAAAAACAAATGGATGTTTTCGTTTGTAAAATAAACAGATTTTTTTTAAATACAATATTTAAAACGTGCAAATTACACTACAAATATTACAAAAATCAATCTATATTAATAAAAATGGAACTCGAAATGCGTTGCTAAGTGCAAAACTGGAGAACGGCTTGACGGATTCGGCTAATTTTTATTTTAATATTTTCGTTAAGACACGAGGATGGTTCTTATGGAGAGAAAAAAAAAATGAAAAAACTGCGAGGAAAATAGTTAAAACGACAATTTTCTTACTTTCCCACCAAAAATCTTCATTTCCTTCCCCCACACCAACTGAGTGAGATAGCAGGAAGTAATAAATTACGATTTGTTTAGAAAGAAAGGCGCGAAGTCAGTTGGTTTTCATTTATAGATAACGGGATGTTTAAAAAAGGAAAAAAATAGTTGCTTTTATTATTAGTCTGTATGAATATTTAATCTATGCCTGCTCGAAATAAAGTCTGGGCAGGGAAGAAAAAAAAAACAACAAAGCGAAAAAAAGGTTTGTAAAAAGAAAAGTAGTGATTAAAAAAAGGAGAGAAAAAAAAAAGAACAGAAAAGAAGGGTGTGTATGTGTCACCATTATTTCCTTTGTGCGCGGCATTTTCCAAGCTGTTTTTAAACTTTCGCATCTCTCGAAAACCAATTGTGTCGTTATTTGTTTAGTGTGTTTACATTTATGAAAATTAGAATCTCCTTATTCTATAAAAACATAGAATTTTAGACCTTTCCCTCCACTATTTAAGTAAAATATCCATTCCGGGACAATCACTGCACGGATAGAAACAGAAAGATGAGTAGTACAATGAACAGAACATCTGAGGAAAATAATACTATAAATGAATTATATGATTATCAAAATTTATTTGGTTTAAAAATATTTTGGTGAAAAACCTGTTATGAGACACAGCTACATAAAATATTGTATGAAAATTTTAGTGAGCATTAATACTGGCGAACCGACTGGTCGCCAAAGGCGGCTAGTTCTAAATAATATTGTAAGCAATTCCATAATTTACGATTTCCCAAGACGGCGTTTTGGCAGAAGAGGTAGCGCGTCTTTCCCTTGTTCGAGGAGTCCCGGTTCGGGCATGGTTGTTCTTCTGGGTTCTTTCTGTAAGAAGTGTGGAAGTGCCCCCTGTAAAAAGGGGCTGTGCAAGCAAATGTGATGAGTGAGTATCAAAAGTCGTTCTCTTGCCCCTAGTTGGCGCTACTTCAAAACAAGAGACGCTCCTTTCGGCTTAAAACTCGCTGATGCCTCGGCGAAAAAAATTATTTGATCAGGAGACCGTAAAGAAACACTCACTTTTACATGTCTTTAAAACTTAAAAAAATAACTTTTGCGATTACAGTAGATGTTCAATAAACCGATATTGCATCAGTTCGGCCGGTCGTATGGCCCAGCATTTAGAGAAGGGTTAGAAGAGTTTTAAAAGATGAACAATTCTCTAAGTGTGAATTTCAGTGACATAGCAAGTCGTTTTTGTTTTTATTAGAGGCACTTGCCATGGGCAAGTTTCGCCAAGGCATCAGCAAGCTTAAAGTCCTAAAGGAGCGTCTCTTGTTTTGAAGTAGCGCCAACTAGGGCCAAGAGTATGACTTTTGCTACTCACTCATCACAGTCACTTGCACAGCCTTTTTTTTTTTACAGGGTGTCACATTCATACACTTTACAGATAGAACACGGAATAATAATAGTAATCCTTTTTCAATCAGTTTTTTATTGTAAAACTTATTTTATGAGTTAAATATCCATAAGAACGTATTGCAAATTGTATGAATATGTACAAAATGTATGATCAACAAAAATCTCGCATGAAAGCCCCCCTACTCTCAATCTTCTTCATTTCGGTATACCACTTATTAGATAAACGAACAAAAAATTCTCTAAAATTAAATAAATAATAATTTTGCTGTCATTTTTCAAACTTATTAAACTTTTTTTAATTTAAAGTTTCTAAAACTATAAATTGTACAACGAATTATTGAAATTATGCAAAAGTTTTAAATATATAAATTGTACAATAATTCTACGTATAAATAGTATAAATTTTGAAATTATCGGAATTTAATTGAAACGCGTTTAAATGATGAGGATGACATCGGAAAATGCATTTCATTCAAATTCTATATCAACGTAATGAAACATACACGATGACATATGTTATAATTATCAAACCAAGACGCAATGTGCAATTTAAATAGAATCGAGTCCACAAAGAGCGAGTCTCAGCTATCTGTATGCTTTGAGACTTTCAGAATTTTCATTTACTAGTCTTAAGTCATAAACGGCTATATCTACAAGAAAGAGCATGGTAAAAAATTTCGTAGAGGTAAAAAAAAAAATTGAAACTTTTATTCGTATGAATGTTTGATTATTCGATATTTTATACTATACACAATTTTATACTATTTATGATTTTATACTAATATTTCATACTAAATGCAATATAAAGTTATTTAATATGACGTGTTTCCAGCTAATAAAAGTTTAAAATGCCAAAAAAGATACTTATATAGTATATAAAAAAGTATTACAAATTTAAAATTTGAGTTAGTTAATTCATAAAAATGTT
Organism: Argiope argentata; assembly: GCA_026289955.1. Classification (NCBI taxonomy): domain Eukaryota; kingdom Metazoa; phylum Arthropoda; class Arachnida; order Araneae; family Araneidae; genus Argiope; species Argiope argentata. The sequence continues at coordinate 19,817,273 of JAOUZG010026641.1, read as the reverse complement.
GAACAGAGCACATTTTTTTTAAAAGCTGAAATGATTCGACGCGATAAAAAGATTTATTTTATTAATTTGTTTACAAATAGTTCAGTGAAAGATCTTTGAAGCATAACAAAAAAAAGTTGACTGTGCTCGTAACTCAAACCTAATTTTGGAAACTAATCACGAAAAAAAAGGATGTATTTCGCTATAATTTTAGATATTTTCCTATGATAGAGTTTTCGACTCAGTGACTTAGAGTATTTTGGGAACGATATAATTCAGTTTTGCCCCTCTAGGCGACATCCTTTTTCGGATCTATTCTATGCATCTTATCGCAGGGGATTTTCTAAATTTAAATGTTCTTTTTTCGTGCATTTGTGTGGTTATCGTTATCTGTAATCTCTGAATGCCAAGGTCAGTGTGGAACCACAATGCATCGTGGCGCCACAACGCTTTAGCCATAGAAGAAGAAGAAAAAAAAATCTACTATCAAATTTCATTCAAAACTGGATGAATAATTCCGTGGCCGCAAGTATGAGCAAATATTTAAACTCAGTTAAGATTCTACGAAAATGTGTTTCGAATGATTGCTTCACTCCCCCTTGGTCATACAAGCGTAGTCGGCAGAAAGTAGCCAGTCTGTTTCATACCTTCTTTGAAGCAAATATTGCATTTTAAACAATGTCGCGTGTCTCATGATTCAGATACAGTCAGGAATTTTCGGAAATATTTTCCAGATATCGGAGAGCAGTAATTTATTTTCCTAAACATCGCAGAAAATCGATAAACATTCCAGAAAATCAAAGAATTTTACAATATTGACTTAAACAGATGACATCAGGGAATGGTTCTAAACAAACTGGGCATACCCTAAAAGATAAAGCATCGTTAAAATATTTGGAATGAAGGAACAAAATAAACAATGATATAGATAGTTTGGTAAATAAATAATCTGGAATCGCGAACCAAAAGCAAACTAACGGGTTATCTATATTATAGATAATATATATGTAAAACATTCTTTGGCGTTATTCTTCACGATTTTAAGAGAAAATACCAATTTTTATCTTTTGCCGAGATTACTTTGTTTAAGCCATGACAAGTGTAATCCAGAGTAATATGTCAGAGGGAGTTAGAAAGTGCTTTGGAACTTATTTAGTCATAGATAGGAATTTGACGATAGAGGTTTCGGTTATGAAGGATAATAACAGCACACCCAACTCAGGAGTTAATAGATTTTAGTGATTAAGAAACTATTTTTAAATCATATAGTAGTTAAAATTTTTACATATTTTTGTCATAGAATATAAGTTCTATTACAGATTCGGATTAATATAAGTTCTATTACAGATTCGGATTAAAAAAAGAATTCTTGCTCAATTAAAGAACGGAAAATGTGGCCAGATTTTCAGAGTATTAATTCGAAACAGATTAGATGTAGGTCAAACCTGAACTGACTTGGCTAATCGAGATGTCTAGCCAGTTTACTATTAATAGCAATGATATCGTTAGGCCTACATATAATAGAATTAAAGTGGTCATATGCTTTTAATTTTATTGGAATACTGGAAAGAAGTAGCGAAGTAAAAATGCGTTTGGAGGGTGGCCAGAAGGTATAGATTTTACAGGCATCAGTCCGTATGTATGGGTGGGATATAGAAATGTAATATTAGAGGGATGGCGTCATTTTTTAACAGCTCTCACCATATTCTTTTGAGGGAATGGTAAAATATTCTTACGCAATTTACATTTGTTAGGCTATTTTGATAAGAAATTCAAAGAAAATTATACCATGCTATGTGGGGTGGGCTTGAAATTATCTCCCCGCCCCTGAGGACAAGCAGGAAACAAGATTAAAAAATCCCGTTTATAATTTGAAGAAAGTGAATTTATTTTAAAATTATTCTTATTAATAACAGTTTTTTTTTTGTGAAACTATCATTATTCATTTGAAAAGCAATTTTCTTTTTAAAAAATTATATTTTATTAAATTTTTGTTTATTTGTAAAAAAAAAAAAAAAACTGCAACAATTCATTCAAGACAAGATCTTTTGGAAACTATCATTATTCACTTCAAAAGCAGCTTTTCTTTTTAAAAAATTATATTTTATTAAATTATTGTTTATTTGTAAAAAAAAATTGCAACAATTCATTCAAGACAAGATTTTTCGGAAACTATCATTATTCACTTCAAAAGTAGTTTTCTTTTAAACAAATGTATTTTGTTAAATTTACATTTTTCAGTGAAAATTGATTATTTGTTAAAAAAAATTGTAACAATTCATTTTCAAGACAAGATTTTCGGAAATTATCATTATTCACTTCAAAAGCAGTTTTCTTTAAAACAATTAAATTTTGTTTAATTTACATTTTTCAGTGAAAATTGATTATTTGTAAAAAATTGAAACAATTCATTCAAGATAAGATTTTTTGGAGAAAAAAAATTATTCATGTCAAAAGTAGTTTTCTTTAAAACAATTATATTTTGTTCAGTTTTTATTTTTCAGTAAAAATTTGTAACAATTGTTGTATTTGTAAAAAATTGCAACAATTCATTCAAGACGGAGAATTTCTCTGCTCATCAGAGGTGTTTGATTGCCAAAAAAAATCTGATCCATTCTTGAAATGTGACAGAATATTTATTTAGACGATACAAACTAATCATATCTTCGATATACCACTTCTTTTCTATAAGCGAAAATATTGAGATAATTTATAATATAAACAGCATATATAATAAAGAAATTTTAAAAAATTATAAAAATATTTTTATTTTTTACTTTTTCGTTTACGTAATATAGAAAAAATTTAATAATTCTCAAAAAAATTCAAATTCTAAACTATGACGATTTTCCTCGTTCTAAACTTTTCTGATTTGAAAAAAACATTTTTCAAAAATGTCCATCTGTTTGTGATAAAGATAATTCAAAAATGCTTTGAGTTAGATGGTTGAAATTTGGTACATGTTCTTTACACCAAATTTGTAGATTTACATCCAATTTTGTGTAAAATCTGTTCAGATGAAGTTCGTCTGACCAGCTGTTCGTATAGAAACCACGATAAATATTAAACGAAGATAATTAGATAGATAAAATTCATTATACATATTTCATGTCTATAATTTACACACCTATCTTATTTTAAGCCAAACCGAATGACGGGTTGACCATCTGTCGGCTTGTACTTTCAGAAACATGTAAACTCAGTAATTCAAAAAAAAAAAGGTGACTTAAATATACCAAATTTGGTATGATATTTTAAGATAACAAGTGCAGTTTTGTATTAAATCTTTGTTTTAATCAGTTGATAAAAACGTGTCTAAAACAAGAATTCAATTTTTGCTATTAACGTATGCCAGCGATTAATCGCCAAAGATGACACGATAGATTCAGTAAAATTGCTAAATTTACACCAAAAGTTACTATTTGTTATTAGACTAATGTCGTGTAAAGCATTCCCTGGCTTGACAAATTTACTATCGGAGAAAGTTTTGGAAAGATCACTGCAGCTGGATTTTTTTTAACAAAGTTTCTGAAAGATTGATTTTTTATTTCGGAAACTTTTAGAAATGTAAAAATTACAATCACCACATATAATTAAATTTTAATTTTAAGAATCCTCTGAAAAAGAAGTATAAAGATTTTAGATGTTTAAAAAAATGAAAAAAAAAATGAGATAACACTTTTTTTTTTACATTTATTCGGACATTCGTTTCGCTGCCAAATATTTCAATTATGCAAATTGCGGTAAAAAATGCTTACAGTGATGGAGGCTACTTAATTTCTGAGCAAGAAGTTTAAAAAGTACAAAAAAAAAAAAAACTTCATATAAATAATGTAACAATTTTGAAAGAGTTCAAATCTTTAAATACGAATTATCCATACTGCTATATCTAGAATATTTTTGATTGCAGAGTGGAATGATTTCTTTAATTGAACACTGTTACTTTCCTTTACTCTTCACGTTATGTTGTACTTCCTTATCTCAGCTTATCTGTTAATAATGAACAAAACATTCATCTTTTGATTAATGTAAGCAATTGTGCTGTTACATCATCTTGAAATGACACTATCTCTCTCCAATCATCGGATAGAAGAATGCTCGTTCCAAGACGTTTTTCAAACCTGTCACTAAATTGAACACATTTCTTAAGACAAATATCTAAGAAAAGTCACGAGTTTTATTACTCTTATCGAACAAAAGAAATTAAGAATTTATTATTCTATGTATAAGGTCTAAAGCAAAATGAAATTTAATCTAAAATTCAGGAATATTGTTTTCTCTGATAGTTTCTCGTGTATTGCATTTTCGTTTTTTTTTTTTTAATATTTTTTTATCACAATAGCTTTTATCCGCGACTGTGTACGCATGGAAAAGAACACAACTAACCTAAAAACAATTTATTTTCAGTGTACCTGAAATAAAGCAAAACAACAACCTTATTTTTTGTAAATCAAGTCAAGTCTATTTTATTTATCGATCGTGATTGAGATTGCTACAACAGTATTTTACACATATTTTTTAAACTTTTAATTAAAATGAAAATGCAGTTGTAAGTAGTGAGTACCCTGCCCATGCATGAATTTTCTACGCCATTTGAGGTAACGCAATACAGATTATAAATTATTATTATTTTTTTCTTTATTCTGTTTTGTTTTAATTCAAAAGTACTTTAAAATGTATCTGAAAAAATCGATTAATTAATAATGTTGAATTTTAAAGGCTTTAAACACTAAGAAAATAAGCAGAATCATTTGAAATAATCAGTCGAAAACATGTTAAGTCTAACCTCATTAGTGTGGGGAAAAAACTGAAGCTTTACTGATTTGGTGGTGCGGAAAGCTTTTGGCAGAAAAGTTAGTTTTTGATTAATAAAAAATTAACCACTCAATTAACCGAAATAAATAGTTGTGCTTAATTCTAGACTATAATCTATCTCTGGGCTAAATTTCATCCAGTTTCGTTCAGCTGTTCTGGTGTGATTGACTAACATCATCCATCTTAGCTTTCACTTTTATAATAATAGTATAGATATTTAGGAGTATCAAGTATAAATTTTGGTATAAATATGGCTTCTACGGTTTCTCGAACTTCATTCAAAATCTGAGAATGGTCCAAAGTTGTGGTGTGAAAGTCACATACCAAAATTCAAGCATCTAGGTCTTTTCTCTTATGAGAAGTACATAAAGAGAAAGCATTGCAATCATCAAAAAATTTCATTAAACACATTTCGGAATTATTCTGTCTCTCGGCTTGTCTGTGGATTCAAAAACGCTTTGAGCATTTAGCATGTGGATTTTATACATAATATGTAAATTTTTATCAAATGTTGACGAAATTCGTTCCGAGGAAGTCTGTCCGATTTAGTTTAGTTTAGTTATATTAACGTCCCGTTGAAAAGCAACACGTGGGCTATTTTGGAACGGACATCGTAATTTTGAACCGCGGTCAGATGACGACGACGACACCTGAGCCGGCACCTGCCTCTCCACACCACGCCATACCGTCGACGTTTGACCTGACGGATGTAACGTGAAACAGACCCCCTAACACAGGAAGTTTGTCCGATTAATGTCTTATAATTACAAAATGTTGCAGGTTAGATAAGTCTAATTTGATAAATAGGTTTAACATTTAAAATATTGGTTTGCATTCAGTTTTGAATCAAATCTCATGGGAACTTGCTTGAACGTCTGTCGGTCTGTTAGTTGCAAGCGTGCCAACGCGATAACCCAAAAATGCGATAATCGAAATAAATGTAATTTGGTATATTATCTTGTGATTGCAACTGTAGTTCTATGTCAAGTTTTGATTTCAATTCAACGGACGAAAATGCACCCATGTGCACATATTTGATTCTATGGTTATAACACTGGTGTTATAACACTTGCTTGCGTTTAATAGCCAAAAATCTCGAGATAGATTCTGCAAAATTGCTGGATTCAAGTCAAAAATCCCTGTTTCGTATCTGCAATTCACTAATGCCATTTAAGGTACAAAATTAATAGCCTTATACAAAGTATCCAACTACATGCTAATAAGAGTGAAATAATATCGCTGTTAGAGGCATGCGAGAAAATTTCTAAGAGACCACTTCTATTAGTAAAAATGTCATATTCACATATCCACGAAAAGACATACCAGAAAATACTTAATAAATAAAGAAATATTTAAATTCAAGGTTCTTGTTCGTCGAAGTACTAAAATTAATCAAAAATTATCAATGTCTGTTTTCTTCTACTCTATTCTTTTTTTTTTATGACTAATCTAGAATGAAATAAATTCAGTCCCTCCCCAAAAGTAATCATAAATATCCGATTCATATTATAGTTTGTTATTGCATCCCATTCATCTTTCAAAGCGGCAAAACGTTTATCGCTTTTATTTCCTGCTTTTGTTGTTTTTGTTAAATTTATTCCCGGCTCTTTTCATTCAGTATAATTTGTAGAGATTCTAACAAGTTTATTTTTTTTATGACAAAAGGGTGTAGGGGAAGTAAAAAAAAACCCCAACTTAAATGGATTTATTTATTTAAAGGCATACGTTAAGTTGATTTTTTTCCCCTTAACTCTCTCAAAAAATTGGTAAAAACATCTGACTTTATTGTATGTTAATCATCAGATTCGTTTAAGTGATGATGGTTTATCTGTCTGCCTTTATCAATAAAAAACTGCATTCAGACAATCGTGCCTTGATTGTGAATATCATCGTTAAAGTGAGAGTAAGAAACTTATACCGTTATTTGAATTTTGGAGATTCCGAAATTAACTGAATTTATCAAGATACTAAAATTTGAAATTCCCCGGGAGGCACCACATAAAGAGGATGAGATGCTTCCGGCATGGTGGTTGGATCTCGCCACCCTGGAGAATACACAAATAAGTTGGAGTCTGACTCCTCCCATCGATGCCGCAATGTGCTTCCTTCTGGAAGGGTTATATCGTGATCGGGGATGACCCTTAAGATTCAACCACAGTTTCCGCCAGTGTTTAACTTTTGCATCTCACCAATGAAAGGATATTTTATTAAATTAACATTTGTCAAGGATCACATCAATAATCTAAATAAATCTTTAGATATTTCAATTTATATTTAAGCTGTCCGTCTATTTTCGCAGATAGGAAAGGGGTGTTCCGTCCGAAAGTCGATAGAAAGTAAGATGAAAGCGAAAAATTGTTATTCCGTGAGCACTGCAAACCCTAAGATTGTCTAAAGGAATTGTAATATCTGAAGAAGCAATGACACCCTAAAAAAAGAATACCCATAAAATTAAAACCTTTTTTTGCCTTTCAAATTGGTGTTGAGGTTGTAGAAAATAAACAAAATTTACCCTCAATAAACGCATGGTTTCGATCTCTTTAACTAATCACCGGTCTTATCTGCTAAAGAGGTCTGCAACCTCAACTGCAACGTAAACAAAACCTTATGTGTTTTTTTTTATTTACTTACTCATTAAATGGACTTCCATTTTCATTCATTTATTTATTTGATTGACAATACGGATACGAATGATCCATTAACCTCAACTGGCAGTCGCATTCCACCAAAAAGAAAAGATCTCCGCTTTGGCGACGTCGTTCCGAATCCAGTTCCCGAACGAAAACTGGACTAAGGTTCCGAGTTGTGCCAGCCACCGCCAAACCCGGCATTTCAAATCAGTTATTATTTAGTGAAATTTTTTTTATTGATCATATGGAAGCCAATCCTCCGGGGAAAAAGACTCCCAGGCTGTAGAGTTGGCGAGAAAAATCGCAGAGGAAAAGTAGGTCACGGGTGATCTACGTGGAATGAAAGCAAAGCGTCAGACTTCTCGCAGTGACCTCCACAGTTATCGGGTTTATTATTAGACCTCCAAATTCGCGCGGATTTTTTTTATCTGCTTTATTATTTTTTTTTCTCCTTCCCTATTACGTAAGCCCATTCCTTGTCTAGCCTTTCCGTGGCGTCGTTTATGTAATCGAAGAAACGTTGCGTCTTCCACAAAACAGATGAGCAAACTCACATGGTTTGGGCGGCAGAATGCGAGTGACTTTTCTTCATTTTTTGTGCATCGTAGGGAACGGGAGATATTCGCATTAAATTCACGTAGTAAACGACTCGCGACTTTGTGAACTCTTCCTTTATTTATGTATGTTTTTCAATAACTTTTTAACACTTCTGATTGAATCACGTTCACTCGGATTTCCCTTTTTTAACGAGATGGAAATCCTCACTTTTTTTTTTATGTTTTTGCAAGAACATTTCCTTACATTTTTTAAAATTCTTTTTATCTGAAATGAAGTGACCAGATTTTCTGAGTTTTAAACCAAGGTTTTCTATAAACTAAACTCGTCTAAAAAATTTTAAAAATATCACTTAAAACAGCTGTTTCATATTAAGGCAATTAAGAAGGAAATTTTAAAAAAAATCGAATTAGAATTCTCATAAATAAAAAAAAATTAAGGTAATTTCGGAAATTCTTTGCAATAACTTCCGGGAATATAATTTAACAAAATTGAAATTTTATACCGGTTCCAGATTTAAAAAAAAAAAAAGAAAGAATGCTTTTTTTGAAATTATACTGAATTAACAGATGTACACATTTTTCCTGAATTATAGCAATTTTTTTATTTTCTTCTATCTGAAATACAAAGAACTTGTATTTTTACCCTTAAAAATTTCGAATTTAATAAATAAATCTCCCCATTTAAGATCCCCCTTGAATTCGAAAAACATACTCTTGGAAAATATCCGTTTGTTGTGGAAAAGCTACTCAAAAGCTTTTTGAGCTAGATGGTTGACATTTGGTAATCGAGCACTACCATAACTTTGTATATTTCTAATTTTGAGTATACTCCGTTCAAAAGGTGTCTGCCTGTCTATCTCGCTGATATATAGGTTAACAAGATAACTACAAAACGAAAACAGCTAGATAGATAAAATTTGGTTCACAGGATTAACATCTATGTTAATTTAGAACCGAATCCAAAGGGACTTACTGTCTGTCAATCTGTACTTTAACAAAATTTTTATTTCAGCTACTTTTTATTAAATAATTACGATTGTTGTTGCTGATGTTTTCGTGTACCGCGTAATAACGGAAGAAGGGGTGCAGTAGTTTCTGAGGGCATGACCCCCGAACACCGGCAAGCAGAAGACGAGGTCACATACGTCGCAAACCCTTTTTATGAGGTGGACTTCATTCAAGCATTTCATTCATTCATCCATCCATTCACACATCGTAATTCAATTCTAAAACAGAGAGCGTTCACCTCTAACCCAGTATCCTCAGTGATATTACTCTCCATACGGAGAACTATGTAACCACAACAGATTTAACATCCACCACACACGAAGAATCTTTGACTCGAGGGTTCCAACTCACAGGTCAAGAGATGCGAATCCAACGATCCTACCAATCGGGCTATCCAGGTCTAACAATTACATTTGTTAGAAATAATTGTTCAAAAAATTATACTAGCATTGAAATTTCAACATCAATTGAGGATTCAAAGACAATTGTGGCAACGCAAAACGCTTGAAAATTCTACGCCAGTTGGGGTAACGCAACACAAATTAGAAATATTTAATTTTCTTCATTCTGTATTACTTTAATTCGAAAGTATTTCAAAATGAATCCGAAAAATTGGTTAATTAATATTGTTTATTTTTAAATGCATTAGATATTATGAAAATAAACATAATGGTTTAAAAAAATCGGGCCAAAGCATGTTAAGCCTAACCTTATTAGGGGGGGATGAAACAAATTCGTTACTTATTTAGCGGTTGGGAGACGAAGATTTTTGGAGGGAAAGTTAGTTTTCAATTAATTAATAAAAAATAAATGAATTAATATTTGAAAAAACTGTATTAGCGTCAAATGTAATCCACTACAAGTTAAAAAAAATTACTTGAACTTGATTGGATGAATGAAAAGTATTTTATTA